>PVIU01009037.1:0-78916 GCA_004026605.1 Ondatra zibethicus | reverse complement strand
AGATTATATCTATGTAAGTCTCTCTTAGTGTCCACATTGTTGTCTAAGTTCTCTGGGATTGTGGTTTGTAGGCTGGCTTTCTTTGCTTTATGTTTAAAAACCACCTATGAGTGAGTACATGTGATAATTGTCTTTCTGTGTCTGGGTTACCTCACTCAAAATAATGTTTTCTAGCTCCATCCATTTTCCTGCAAAATTCGAGCTGTCGTTATTTTTTTCTGCTGTGTAATACTCCATTGTGTAAATGTACCACATTTTTCTTATCCATTTTTCGATCGAGGGGCATTTAGGTTGTTTCCAGGTTCTGGCTATGACAAACAAAGCTGCTATGAATACAGTTGAGCACATGTCCTTATGGCACATGTCCTTATTTTCTCTAGTAATTAGTTGTAGGGTTTGAATATTATCAGTCAATTTCTCATATTGGCATTGATATCAACCAACTTTTTTAGGGTCAAAACAAGAATTACCAAACTGATAATGATTATAATTAACATTATATAAATCACAACTAAGATGATTATTCTCTCATTTAATTGTTCCATTTTTAAATCATCCATTATGGAGTCATACAGAGACCTAACTCCCTCCATCATAATAGTGTTTCCCATTTCTTTAAAGATTTATTTATATATATGAGTGCTCTATCTTCATGTACACCTTCATGCCAGGAAAGTGCATCAGATCTCACTATAGACGGTTGTGAGTCACCATGTGGTTGCTGGGAATTGAACTCGGGAAAAACAGATAATGTTCTTAACCACTGACCACTGAGACATCTCTCCAGCCCTGTGTTTCCCTTTTTTTTTTTTTTTTTTTTGGAGACAGGGTTTCTCTGTAGCTTTGGAGCCTGTCCTGGAACTCGCTCCTGTAGACCAGGCTGGCCTCAAACTCACAGAGATCTGCCTGCCTCTGCCTCCCAAGTGCTGGGATTAAAGGCGTGCGCCACCATCGCCCGGCCTGTGTTTCCCATTTTTTAACGCTGGCAAAAAACCTCTTTTTAAAAACTAATTCCCCTCTTTTAAAAGATTTGTCTAGCCGGGTGGTGGTGGTGCCCCAAGAGTAGGATGCCAGATGAAGCGTTAATCTAATTAATCTTATCAATAAAAAATCAAGAGTCAGATATTGGGGTAAAAACCTGAAAGATCAGAGAACAAGAAGCAGCAACAGTCACTTCCTACCTCTACTGTTCCTCCATCTAAAGGGCTGAGGTCCTCTGTCGTCCCTGCCTTATCTCTTCCTGTCTCTGTCTACAGTCTTCCAACTTCTTCTTTTTTTAATTTTTTTTTAAAATTTTCTTTTATTTTTTATTTTACGAGGCAGAGTTTCTCTGTGTAAAAGCCCTGGCTATCCTGGAACTCACTCTTGTAGACTAGGCTGGTCTTGAACTCACAGAGATCCACCTGACTCTGCCTCCTAAATGCTGGGATTAAAGGCACGAGTCAATATCCAGCAGCCCTCCAACTTCTATGGTCAGCTAGTGGTTGGCTCCGCCCTCTAACTCCAAGCAACCTTTGTCAGAACACAATCAAAACATCACACAGCAATACTTATTATTTCTTTCAAGAGCATGGGTTCTAGAGACAGGCTAGTTGTGCTAGTTTAAGGGTCTAGGGAGGGTTCTAGCCAGGTCTCAGTAATACAGGTAATGTGGAGGCCATTTGCGCTATTAGCCACCTCTGAAACTGGTTGTGGGAGCCTGGGGGAGCCTCTGGCTATAAGGGTCTTTTAGATTACGAGCCATCTCCAGTCCTGATTGTAGAAGCTTGACGTGGCCTGTTTCAACAGATAACACAGATCACCAGCCTGTTAATCACTTCTAATTCCCAGATTTCTGAACAGAACAGGTTTTTTTTTTTTCATCTTTCTCATTTGTATTAGTCAGAGTTCTTTAGAGTCACAGAACATATCTCTGAGTGTGTGTGTGTGTGTGTGTGTGTGTGTGTGTGTGTGTGTGTTGTGCCCAGAGTCTGGACCCCCAAAACCACCAAGAGACAGATCCGATGTAAAAACAAAACTCAGTGTCTGTCAGGCACAGCGGGTGGAGTAGGAGGGACCCTGAGCCGCAGTGGGGCAGGGCATTTATTGGGGGTAGAGCATGGGGCGGGGGAGGGTCTGGGAGTCTTCAAGTTGCATAGCAACAGTCTCAGGATTGGTGCATCTCCAGACTGGGGGACTTGGCCAGCGGGCAGCTGCAGAAAGGTTGCTATATCTGGAGGCCATCTTAGGGTCACTGATTGCCACATACTGCATTCCACCACTATCAGTAAAGCAGGCCCAGAGCCCACCAGCTAACTTCTGATTGGTTCCTTACCACATGGGGGATAACTGGCAGTTTTTCCCCAGTAATTAGGGGAAGGTAGGGCAAGGTCCTAGGCTCCTGCTGAGTCAGGGGCTTACATCTTGCTGACTCTTTTCTGCAGCCTGTCATAGCTGCCAAGGAGCGGGGCTGAGTGAGGGGTTGGGCCTTTCAAAAATATATATAGATAGAGAGAGAGAAAAATGAACTTTTGAAGTCGCAGTATAACAATAGCATAAAAAGGGGAAAATCTGAATTTTTTTTCTTTTAAGACAGGGTTTCTCTGTGGCTTTGGAGCCTGGCCTGGAACTAGCTCTTGTAGACCAGGCTGGCCTCGAACTCACAGAGATCTGCTTGCCTCTGCCTCCCAAGTACTGGGATTAAAGGTGTGCACCACCACCGCCCATCATGAATTTTTTTTTGTATACCTTAAATCCTTGCCTTTGCCACTTGCATTTACATATCCTAAAACGTTTTCTTTGGCCCTCACAACTTACATAATTTTGAAACCTTTTCTTTTTATCTAATCATCACCGTGAGACACAGGTAGTTGATTACTTGAGAGTTAGAGGGCTGCTGGGCTTGCTGGGCTTATTACCCATACTGTCCATTCGTTCAGTTGCCCAAGTCCAAAATAAACCAATTAACACAGAAAGTACAAGAGACAGAAAGAGGACAGTAAAATGAGACCAAAGACAAGACAAGATGTACCAAGACAAAACAAACAGGACATAAAACCAGACCAAGAACCTCAGGTGGGTGGTGTGAGGTCTCACTTTTTGCTCTGGGCAGGAGAATATTGAGGTCCTGTCGAATCCTCTCCATGTCCCATATAGGGATCCCACAAAATAGAACCAAACTATAACATGCCAGGAGGCCATAGATGCTTGCTGTTTTTCTCAGTATAAAAGTCACCCTATAGTTCATGAATGGAAGGCAGTCCCAGAGAATTTGGGTAGGTGGTCTGAATATTTCTGGGGCTCTCCAGAAAATGTTAATCCCAATGGCGAGAATAAGATCACTACCATAATTTGAGCCAAATTTAAAGCAAGTTTGATTTTTTTTAAAAAAAAAAAAAGATTTATTATGTATGCAGTGTGCTGCCTGCATGTATGTCTACATGCCAGAAGAGGGCACCAGATCTTATTACAGATGGTTGTGAACCAGCATGTATTTATTTGCTAGGAGTTGAACTCAGGACCTCTGGAAGAACACCACTTGCTCTTAACTCTCTCCAGCCTTGAAAGCTTGATTTTTATTGGGGTGCACCTGAGAGTTGGTTAGAGATTGCCTCCTAAATCGGGTTAAAGAGAGCAGACCCTAATCCATCTCTTAGGCTTCTTTTAAGGAGTAAAATCCTGAGTAGTTTTTACAGAGGGGAGACAATGGGGCAATAAGGAAATACAAAATTTTTTTAAAAAACAAAACAAAACAAAACAAAAACCCCCAACTCATCCTGTAGTCACCCACCCTGTGACTGGGGAGGGGTCAGGAAGGGCCAGGGAGGGTCAGGGTATTTTCAAAAACAAATCAAGGCCATGGTCAGGTTCCAGGAAACAGAGAACAACTCAATTCTCACAGTAAATAGAAACTTATTTTTAAAAACACAGCTTAATGGCTTCTGCCTTCAAAATGGAGTCAGGCAAGTTCCTCATATGGTGGAGATGGTTTATTGTAGATAAAAGGGAGAGCACAGCCAGAGGCAAGGACATCTGGGAGAATCCAAAGTGGGTACAATCCTGATCTGGGCCCTGTGAGAAAAGTGCCAGGTAACCAGGATTATGTTGGCTAGGGCAGCCCAGCCTCTAGGCTGGAGTTTAGGGTAGGTAGGGAGTGTGGCATCCCACCCATACAGGCAGGGACTGGGGGATGCTGGGAGAACCCAGGTCTGCTTTGATATGCTAAACAAGCACCTCAGTCAGTGAGCCCTTTGTCTGGGTTTGAGACCTAACAAGTTCCTCATGACCTGAGGCTGTTCTCCAACAGAGCCAAGAGATGAGCCAAAAAAAGATATGCAGAGATGAACTGTCCTTAGGGGTAAGACTTATTAGAAGAGTTAGCAATGCCACTACAATTGAATGGGCTTCTGAAGAGAGAGGCTTCAGTTTTAGCAGACAAGTGAGTTCTGTTCTTATAGGTTTCTAAAGGAGAAGGGACCCATACAGCAGGCTTAGTTGATAACTAGTATACAATGTGCGCCTGTGGTCAGGTTGTCTGTGATTCCTGGTGACTGAGTAGAAGTCAGAAGCCAAAGACCCAGCTTTCTGTGAGAGCTCTGATAAGAGAAAGGCTTCAGGTTCCAGCAGGTGAGAAAGATCTCAGGAATGTATGTGGCCGGTTTGTGTGGTTACAGAGCATCTGTGAGGGAGCTAAGGGAATGTTCCAGGAAGCTCTCCAGGTCCCTCTGCTCTCTACCCCAGCAGCAGTCTCAGTTTCTATATTCACTAAGCAGAAGGGCTTCCATGGCACCTAGAAGTCAAGAGTTTATAATGCGAGTGAGCAAGGAAGCAACAGAACACTCTAGAAAAGGTTCTGGCTATGCCCACAGCAACAGCACCCAATGTAGTGTTAGGGCTTGGAGGCCATACTGTAACCTGTCTCCTTTAGCAACAAACCAGAGACAGAGGTTGGTGGAGGAGAAAGCTTTATTGAAGTTCAGACTTGGAACACTGGATCAAAGACAATATGCTCAGAGGACAGTGTTCCTCCTTTTGACAGGGGAAATAGTGTTATCATTCATGATGCGGGTGACTGCAGCAGGTCCCACGAGGGGCCACGCGGGGCCGCGCGAGTGGTATCTCACTGTTTGCTTACGTTTTTGTCTCTAAATTCCTATTACTGACTCTGTTACACGTGTGTCTTATGCAGTAGCAGGCTTTCAGTAGGGCTCACCAGAGCATCTACCTCACCCAGCTCCTGTTTAATATATGTGTGTGTGTGTTCATGCATGTGACTTCTCAGTTAACTTTATGTGTAAACATAAATCAGCTTTAACTCTGTGTGTATATGTATATGGATCTTAAATTTAACTGTGTATGTCTGTACATGTCCTTACTGTTAAAAAATGTTTTAAGAGCCGGGCGGTGGTGGCACACACCTTTGATCCCAGCACTTGGGAGGCAGAGGCAGGCGGATCTCTGTGAGTTCGAGGCCAGCCTGGTCTACAAGAGCTAGTTCCAGGACAGGCTCCAAAGCTACAGAGAAACCCTGTCTCGAAAAACAACAACAACAACAAAAAGATGTTTTAAGTAGTCCCAGTCCTAATGAGCTCTGTTCACTGAATCTCATTCCAGACTAAAAAAGCAGTAAGTCTCAAATGTAATCCAACTCTGCTTTAAAATATATTATATATAATGATAACAATTTAAGGTTATAAAAATCTATTTCAGATTAAGAAAGGCTAACCTATAGCCTTTCCTGTGAGCTGTTCTCTACTTTTGATAGTTCTACTGTTAAGCTTCTATTGCAAGCATTTTTTCTTCTTTGTCTTTCACAAGTATAAATCTCACCTGTTAAGTTAAAAACTTGTATAGTCAAGCTTGGACTCAGCTCTCCAGACAGATCCTATACTGTAGTTGTAACTTACCTCTACCTGACAAACAGCCCTCAAGTGCTCAGAGATCTGGGGAACATGGCATTTAAATGTTTAATTGTTAAAAGACTTTTCATAACAGAGAGACAGATTGGCTCCTAGCAGCAGCACCCCTTCTCCTCCAAAGAAGACAGAAGACAAATTGGCACAGAATGGGCACAAAACAACATCCATCCAAAATTCACTTCATCAACTGAAAGCTCTAACCACTGGGGAAAACTGCCTTTAATCTAAACTCTTGAAGATCTCCAGACAGTGGACAGAATCGTCTGGAATCAATAGCCTCACTGCTCAGGGCGAGGTAGACTTGTCTTCCTCCAGATGCCTTAACTCACAGGCTCTTCTAAAACCTGGCAGGCCATGTGCTAAACAGCAGAAGGCAAATACAACCCTTAAAGTCCCTGCCCTCAACGATCATGGAGGACCCTGAGAAGTGGCTCTAGGTAGCCAATCAAATAAGTTCTCTGTCATTCTTTACATCAATAACTCAAGTAAAATGTTATCCTTCTCAAAGATCTCTGATGCAGTTTGACAACGAATAGGTTTTGCCAGTTTAGAAAGGATAATCTCACCAAAAAAATTTCAGTATAACTTCTTACCATGTTTTAAATGAAAGATGTTTTAAGATACAAAAGCTTAGACCAAGAAGGTGTTTTAAGATATACAAATACAAGTTATTAAGGTATGTACCTGCAAGTTATAAAGGTCTGAGGACAAATGCAAGTTATCAAATTTCTCTCTTGTGCTGCCTTTCACCATCTTATCATCAATAAAATGCTGATAGGATTAATCTAACCCTGGCAGAGTACTACTTCTACCACTACCGCAAGATCAAGATTTCAAATTCTCCTTGGTCGTTTTCTAAAGATACTTTTCATTGTACAAAAACATCTGTCACAGTCATTCTGGCATAAATATGCTGCTGTTTATACAATGCATGTGTCTAAAACTTATGTTTTACAAACTCAAAGAATTCTTGTGAGTTCCAGGGAGCCAGATTGCAGGATCCACCTTAAACAGGTCAGCTATCCCCCTGCCCCAGTTCCCTGGTCCTGACGCCCTCCTCTTCAATTACCAGACCTAAAGAAAATGTTTTCTTCCTAAACTTAACCTTGTCCTCTGCTCTGCCAACACCTTGCCAGGTCCAGGAGACACAGACAGCTACACACCACAAATTCTAAACAGGAGTGAAGCAACCAGACACCCCAGGACGTGCCAACTTTCTCAGGTTCCCCCAAGACTCCGATATCCACAAATAAGCAGAAAGAAGTCTTGAGAACCTGACACCATGTCATGCCTAACTCCCCACCTTTTTATTATAAGAGAAAGGCAGAATGTTGTAATCTGCTGGCCTGCCTGTCACCTGGGTGGGTACCCTGTCCCTTCAAGAGACAAGCTCTGTCCACTCCCAGTCTCTCCCTTCCTGCTGAGGCAAGCTGATCTCATGCCTTCTCTCCATCCCCCCATTCTCTCTCTCTCCTTCCCTCTCTGTCCCTCTTCCAAAGAGGCAAGATAACTTTTGCCTCTCTCGCTTCCCTTTCTTCTCTTCTATTCCCCCTTCTCTTTCTCCCCCCCCCATAGCCCCTTACTCTTATACTGTTCCCAATACCCACTAAATAAGCTCTATATACCCAAGCTCTCTCTGCATGGCATATGTCTGTCTCTCACCCGCAGTGGTATCCCATCCACCAGAGGACCCACCGCCCCTCATGGGACTGGCCTTGGGTCACCGCGTCATGAATGATAACAATTATTATTGTTGTTACATTTTTTTAAAGATTTCTTTATTTATTATTTATACACACACCAGAAGAGGGCACCAAATCTCATTGTAGATGGTTGTGAGATATCATGTGGTTGCTGGGAATTGAACTCAGGGCCTCTGGAAGAGTAGCCAGTACTCTTAACCCCTGAGCCATCTCTCCAGGTCGTTATATTTGTTTTTATGTAGCTTTGACTATCTTAGGACTCAGTATGTACACCAGGCTGGCCTCAACCTCCCTGCCTGTGCCTCCAGATGTGCTAGGATTAAAGGCATGCCATAAATTTATTTTTGTCTTCTCCATTAGTCTATTCTGTTATATGACTGTCAGGCATGGGACTCCTCTCTCTCCTGTCATCCCTTCTCTGGATAGCCTAGGAAAGGGGCAAGATTTTTGTTAGCCACCCCCCTTTATAAATCAGGAATTCAGTCTATTATAATCAGATATAAGAGTGTGGTAGTTCGAATAAGCTAGCCCCCTGCATTTTGGGGCATTTGAATACTTAGTTCCCAGTTGGCGATGCTGTTTGAGGAGGCTTAGGTCTTGTTTGTGGTCTTGTTGGAGGAAGTACGTTGCAAGGGCCGGCTTTAGGTTTCAAAAGCTACTTGCCCTTTCCAGACCTCCCCCCTGCTTCCTGTTTGTGTTTTGAGATGTTAGTTTTAGGCTGTCTTGCTGCCATACCTGGTACTTGCTGCCATGTTTCCCTGCCATGACAGACTTCTATCCTCTGGAACCACAGGCGAAATCAAACCTTCCTTCTATAAGCTGCCTTCGTCATGAGTGTTTCAGCTCAGCAACACATAAGTAACAAAACAGAGATGCATGAGTGTGCACAGCGGTTGAAGGACCCTAAAGTTGAAAGCTTTCTAAGAGAAAGGGTAACAGTACTCTGTACAAGCTTCCACTGGAGAGGGGGTCTTACGTTTGCTTTACCTGACTTAGCTAGTATTGACCACTGATACCTATTTGTACCTTATATCTTGTTTTTTGGGGGTGCTAAGCTGGCCTATCTAGGGTACTACTGCTATTATCTTCATCTCCTGACCGTTATCTTTTTTTTTAAAGATTTATTTATTAATTATGTATATGGCATTCTGCTTGCATGTGTCCCTGCAGGCCAAAAGAGGGCACCAGATCTCATTACAGATGGTTGGGAGTCACCATGTGGTTGCTGGGAGTTGAACTCAGAACCTCTAGAAGCACAGTCAGTGCTCTTAACCTCTGAGCCATCTCTCTAGCCCACCTGACCGTTATCTTTATACCTGTTTTAGGACCTTGAGCCGGCCAATCCATTGTTTTTTTTTTTTTAAAGATTTATTTATTTATTATGTACACAGTGTTCAGCCTCCATGTATGCCTGCAGGCCAGAAGAGGGCACCAGATCTCATTACAGATGGCTGTGAGCCACCATGTGGTTGCTGGGAATTGAACTCATGACTTTTGGAAGTGTAGCCAGTGCTCTTCACCTCTGAGCCATCTCTCTAGCCCCCTCCATGTTTTATTTTCCAGGGCTTGTTGATCAGTTCCTCCCAGAACCAACCTCCATCCTTACAATAAGATTGAGTAACTTCTTCAGTTCCTCCCAGAACCAACCTCCATCCTAACAATAAGATTGAGGAACTTCTTTTTGTTTCTTTGTTTGTTTTTGTTTTTTCGAGACAGGGTTTCTCTGTAGTTTTGGAGCCTGTCCTGGAACTAGCTCTTGTAGACCAGGCTGGCCTCGAACTCATAGAGATCCTCCTGCCTCTGCCAAGTGCTGGGATTAAAGGCGTGGGCCGCCACTGCCTGGCGATTGAGGAACTTCTTTTAGCTGTTATAAAAAGTTCCCGTCCTCTCATTATAACTTAAAAAGAAGCGGGTTCCTGGAAGGGGCTGACTCACATCACCCTTCTGAAGTGTGTGTTGCTGTGCGATGAGGCCCCACAGGGGACAGAGGACCCAGGTCTGCAAAGGAACAGCATCCTTAGGTGATGCCACCGCATCAGCATGACAGAGGGCCTAGAAGAAAGGAGGTGCCAAGAAGTTCCACACCACATGACTCAGCCTGGCCTAGCCCACACAGAGGGGCAGAGAGGTGGGCACTAAGCAGTGACATGTATTTATTTATCTTGCAGTTGCAACAGTTGCTTTCTTTTCTCACCGAGTGCTCTGTCACAGCAGACACCTGCCAATTCTTTATCCTAGGGGACAGACTGCAGCAGGCATGACCTGATCTCTGGCAGGGAAAGTGAGGGGCAGCTAGAAGGTCTGTGACCCACCATTTCTCAGGGGTGTCTTTCTCTCTTAGAATGCACCCACTGCACCTCTGTCTCTCTTATCGGTGTATTTTCTTTAATAAGTTTTCGTTCATCTTTCCTATATCTGTTCTAGTTTGGCAGATACTTGAAGCTCTCTGGATGGTGTTGCTCTCCAATAAGAGTGACAAGATAATTGTTGTAGTATTGCTTTTTCCTCCAGTTATGACATAGACATTTTGGAGTAGACATCGCCTGTTAGCATGGTAACTAAAGAAGCAGAACAGTACAATCATGCCTAGGGATACAATAATGGCAATGATACTCCCTCATTAGAAAAGAGGGAGGCCGGTCGGTTTCTCACAGGGCATTCTAGTTACTCCTGGCCCTCCTCCTCCTGGGAACATGTGATCTTGGGCGATTCTAGAACATACAAGAAGTGGAAGATTAACTGAAACTGGGACTTCCTGATGCAGCTTCCGTGATGTCATCAACAATGACAGGGTGACACTTTGAAGCGATACAGATTTTGGGGGTCACCTATGCTCCTTTAAGTAAGCTATATAAAACTCATCGACTTTAGTGGAACCCTTACTTTGGTTTGTCATTGGAAGTTTTGTGTAAAAGAGTGGAGAGCTTCTCTTCAGGAGAGCTTTATTGGGGTTAGGGTCCTAAAGTGGAAAAGTCGGTCTTCAGGTCCAAAGAGGAGCTTCCTCAGGAGAGATGCACGGCTGTGGCCACAGGCAGCCATAATGGGCTCTTGAAGGGTGCTGTGGGACAAAACTTCCTGGGGAGACAACATGCATGTCGCACGTCTACTCACTCCAGGGAGGGAGTCCAGGAGAGAACCAAGTACAGGTACCACCCAAGTCCAACTTGGCGTTGCTTACAGGAAATGACTCAAAGACAACTGCATCACCAACCAGCATGGGTGACAGCTCATAAATCTGGAAACCTGGAGCACACTGCACAGCCTGTAGGAAGGAGAGTGTCCTTTCTAGGTGCCTCCGCTGGTCTAAACCTCTTCCAGGCAGCTCCACTGGTTTCTGCTTTGTTCAGGCAGCTGGTCTAGTCTGAGTCTACCTTGCAGCAGCTTTTCTCCTGAGAGTCTTGTGCAGCTCAGCTTCACCTGTCTTTGCCGGACTCTCAATTTTTATTGTTTACCCTGGCAGGGAGGGGCCTAGTGAGTTTGGTCAGTTTCAGGGACTTTCTGAAGCTATTTTAAGTTTCTTTTTTTTTTCCTTTTTTTTTTTTTTTATTTAACCTTCCTGCTTAAGGAGCTTCTCCGAAGGATGGAAAATTTCAGCCTTGGAAAATTTCAGCCTTGGAGAAAACTGTTGTACTACAAAGGGAAAGAGATAGAATCTTCCCTTCAAATCTAGGGAGTTGGTTTTTCAGGTGGGAACTTTATACTACATAAACTACTTTCACAGCACAAATTTAGAGATCTCTTCCCAATGTGCTATTCTCTACCTCTGGAACTCTCTCATGGGTGATTAGGTGTATTTTGAGATAGTCAGAAATGACCACGGAGTATCCCCTTCTAATTCTGTGTTGGCTCCATCTATTTGTTGATGGTATCTCCTTGCTCGAGTACTTTGACCACTATCTGAAACTGCTCAGTAACACATTTGCTTCAGGGAGCCTTAAAAGGTAAGAGGTCTATCTCTGTTGGGTGCCTCTTTTCCTAAAGGCCAGCTCTAGCTCTGGGCAGCAATTGGGGTTCACCTAAAACAGCTTTTCTTTTACTTATTTTCTTCTTCCTTCTTCCCTCCCTTTTTTCATGATGAGTCATCCTTGCTACGTCTTTCCTCTCCAGTTCCTTTCATTTTCTACATTGAAACTACAGCGTGAGACCCTACAACTTGTTTTTCATCTGTAAGAAGGCTCTGCAGATCTTCTCTTGGATGTTGCCATACGTATGTGCTGGTAGAGAGAGTGTGCTCCTCCTGGAGGTGAGGCAGAGAAGGTAGGTACCAAAAGTCTCCTTACGACAGGTAGGGACAGGTAAGTTTTGAGATTGGGAACCAGGTTTACTCTAGAGTCTCAGAAAAAAGGAAAATGAACACTTGTTCATAAAGCCTTTGCTCGTCTACACGCTCCACAGCAAGCATCGGGCGAGGGACCTTCTGATGCCTAGTCCACCTTAGAAAGGTAGAATGAGAGAAGAAACAAGGAAGAGATGCCTGGGCCAGTGAATAAGGAAGAGAGGAAATAAGAGAGAGAGGGACGAACTCGGACAATAAAGGAAGGAAAGAAAGGAAGACAGAATGAACGAGAGTAGGAGCAATTGAGAGACGGAGGCAAGGAAGGAGCGAGGAGGGAACAGGAAAGGTGGTGCGTGAAGAAATAACTAAGTGATGAAGGGAATGAAGTAATGCAGGAAGAAATGAGGAAATGAATGACGGAGGAAACGGGCAAGTGAATGAAGGAAGGAGGAAGGAGTGACATAAGGAAAGTGAGGGATGAGTAAATGAATGCGTGAAATAACGCGAGTGAGTGCAAGGAGGCAACGAGTGAGATGGTAAATGAATGGGTGTGAAGAGACAAGCGAGCAAAGCTATGCATGAGAGATGAGTGAGGGGAAGAATGAGGCAAGGAGAAAGGGAAAGAAGGAGGACTTAGATCTGCACCTCCAAAAGGCATCTCACGTGTGGCTCTTGACCAGCGAGCGACCCCTGCAGCAGAGAATCACCCCTGTCCCGTTCTTCAGACTAGCCCCGCCCCGCCGGCGACCCATCCCCCCCGTAAGTCCACTTGCGTCTGCGCGGTGTCCCACGTGACGGCGAGGCTCCGCCCCCGCCTCCGGCCTCCCGCCTGCTGCGAGAGCGGCCTCAGCTTGCGGCAGCACCAGGTCAGCTGCGAGGCGTGTACCGTGTGGGCCCGGCCGGCCTGCGTCGCCGAGCTCGCGCTGCACGCGGGGAAGGGAGCGGGAGCGGGGTCGGCGGCGGCGGGGGCCGGAGCGGGGATCGGGGCCAAGTACCGCGGGCGCCGGGGCCGGGCGCAGGCGACTGCCTGACGTGGCGGGGGCTCGGCGGGGCGACCCCCGGGCGTCCGGCGCGGGCCTGGCGCCGAGGTGCGGGCTGCCGAGGCCTTAGCGCGGATGAGGCGGGCCGTGGTCGTCTCCGCCTGGTGGGCCAGGCTCTGTCGCCAGCCGCGGGTCCGAGTGTGGCCTCCGACCAGTCCCCGACCCTCGAGGCTATGAGAGCAGGGATTGCAACAGGCGCCGGGGCGGGCCTGCCGTGACCTCAGACTCTTGAGCCGCGCCTGTGGTTGCTGAGAGAAGCCAGAGAGTTCGCGCTGTCCGTGCAAAATCGCCGGGTTGTACTAGTTTAGATCATTTTAGATGCTGTCAGGCCGAACGAACCGACCGGGCGGGGCGCAACGGGGCCATCGTTCTGCCCGCGGCTGCTTCCTAGGGTCAGGCCGGGGTCTGAGATGCTCCTAGTCTGCGGCGCCCTGGGAAAGCAGCCACAGAGCACGCCAGCACCCCTTGGAGACTCCCTCCTTGGAATAAGGACCCACTCCCTCCTCTGATCTTTCCGAGCTGCTGGTTTTTCTTTTGTTGCACATCTTGCGTTGCACTGATGAAGATTGGGGTGCGTTGAGGACAGATACAGATTGGGAGTCCTTAAGAGGGTTGAGAATGCCTTTTCAGTAAACGATGAGTTGAAGATTCCTCTAAAATAATTTTCAGTGCACAACTGTTTGCAGTAGCAAACAAGGGGAGGAAAACGAGATGTTTTGACAGGATCAAATGGGATCCCTTAAGTAAAACATGTTTACAGTGGACTCTGGGAGGGGCATGAAGTTATAGGCAGAAGTTAATGGAAAGCGGAGGAATATTGTAAACTTGCAGTCGTCAGAGTCTCCATGGTTTGTCTTTTTTATAAAAATGTCTATGTGTGCCCGCGTGAAGGAGTGAAGGTGCTCTGGAGGCCAGCAGAGGGCGTCCGGATCCCTGGACCTGAGCTACCCGATGTGGGTGCTGGGAACGAGACTCCAGTTCTCTGCGGCTCTTAGTTGCTCTGGCCCTTCTCTCTAACCCTAGCTCCTTCTTCTTTCTTTGCTTCTTTATGACAAATCTCTACATATTCCAGGCAGACTTCAAACCTGTGGTCCTCTCATATCAGTACTCCTGAGTCAGGCATGTGCCATGATGTCTGGCTGTTCCAGAGACCTTGGATGTTGTTGCACTCCGGGTTATGCTGAATTCCTTCCTTCCTTCCTTCCTTCCTTCCTTCCTTCCTTCCTTCCTTCCTTCCTTCCTTCCTTCCTTCCTTCCTTCCTTCCTTCCTTCCTTCCTTGCTTGCTTGCTTTGTTTTATTTTTCAAGACAGGATTTCTTTGTGTATTTATGGCTGGCCTGGAACTCACTCTCTAGATCAGGCTGGCCTTGGATTCACAGAGATCTTCCTCCCTCTGCCTCCCGAGTGATAGAATTTAAGGCATGTGCCACCGCGACCCGTAAATTCTTTTTCTTGTACTTAGTAAATATACTTTGCCTGCTCAGGAGAGTAGTCATCCTATTTTGCTATACTTGCTCTTGTGGTGGTTGTTTAGAAAGTAGATGCTATCCATCCCTTCCCAAGAGGGTAGACAGGCTGCTCAGATGACAGCTGTGGGACCTCACCCCTGCACGTGTGATGGTCTGGGGGTGTCTTTTAAGGCAATTGGTCCTATAGTCATCCACAGATGAGAAAGCCCTCCTGACTTCATAATTTGTGCTGGTGGTTTTGAGGAAGCTGAGGTTTGGAGGTAGCAGCCAAGTACCCAGACTGTGGTTATCGGATGTAGTCATAGGAGCTAACTCTGAGATGCTTGTGAGACAAGCCATCAAGGGTAGAGAAGACCGATTCCCCACCAGAGCACGTCTGTTGAGACGGTATGAAGGTGCCAGGTAGATGTGATCAGCTAGGTCATGGCCAGCATAGGATTATGAGAAACAAACCTGATCCTGTTTGGAGAATGTCAGAAAAACATTTTTGGTTTCCTGTCCATCCTGGACAGAACAGTCTGGAGAGAATGAGGTGATAGGGAAATCTGTTGGAACAACATTCCTATGCTCTGACTCCAAACTGTGACCATGGAGTGAGATACAGGAGGAGAGTCAAGACCAAAGGATCTTACAAAACAGAGGCTTAAAAAGGAAAAGAAAAGCTGGGTGTGGTGGCTCACGCCTTTAATCCCAGCACTTGGGAGGCAGAGGCAGGTGGAGTTCTGAGTTCAAGGCCAGCCTGGTTTGCAAAGCCAGTTCCAGGACAGCCAGGGCTACACAGAGAAACACCCCCCCCCGTCTTGAAAAAGGGGGAGGGCAGTCATTGAGGCTAGGAGGGTTCAGATAGAAAATGTAGTGCACGGTTGACACAAACAGACCAGTTAGAAGAGATACTGGCTGGACATGCCATTGGGAATGCATGTCCTGGGGAAATGAATGGATTGAAGGAGAGGAAGAGGTCAGGAGAGGAGCCTCATTATAGGCAGAGTTTCCAGGCTGGAGAGGTCCTAACCCAGAGAGATGGTGGAATATACAACTTCAGCCATCTCTAGGGCCTTGGGAGAAAGCAGTCAGTTCAGGGGAAGGAAAGTGTGGGTGGGCCAGTAGTGGTCCTACACTCAGGAGACAGATGGAAGAGAGATGAGCATGTGTGATGGGAGCCGCAGAGGCTTGAGAGCACAGAGGTCCAGAAGAGGAGTAAGTGGGTGGTAGGGAGAGTTGTGCCCCTTCAGTAGTAAGAAGGCTTTTTTGGCTAGTTTTGTGGTACCATCTTTTTTTTTTAATTTTAAAATATACACATTTGGGGGCTGGTAAAATGGTTCAGTAGTTTAAGAGTGCTTACTGCTATTACAGAGGACCTGGGTTCTTTTTCCAGTACCTCACCTGATGGCTCCTGACTGGATTCCAGGGGATCCGACGCCCTCTTCTAACCTCTGAGGGCTTATGCACACACATAGTGCACAAAAATAAAAGCAAATCTTTGTTTTACTTATTTATTGTTATTGTTATTGTGTGTGTGTATGTATGTGTGTGTGTAATCCAGTCTTCTATCTTTTTTTTAATTATTTATTTATTATGTATACAATATTCTGTCTGTGTGTATCCCTGATCGCCAGAAGAGGGCACCAGACCTCATTACAGATGGTGTGAGCCACCATGTGGTTGCTGGGAATTGAACTCAGGACCTTTGGAAGAGCAGGCAATGCTCTTAACCGCTGAGCCATCTCTCCAGCCCTTTTCCTTCTATCTTTATGTGGGTTTCAGGCATTGAACTCGGGTTGCCAGGCTTATAGGGCAAATGTCTTTACCCACTGAGCCATTGCACTGACCCTTGTTTTCTTTCTTTTCTTTCTTTCTTTTTTTTTTTATTAAAGGTGTGGTAGGGAACTGGGTGAGGTGGAGAAGGTTCATGGCCTACCAAATGACTGACCTGTGCTAAAAGAACATATGGTTGGCCACAGGCCCTATCTTACCTCCAGGCTGGTTGCCTAGTAGCTGACTGTGCACAGTTGTTTCTGGTTCATTCCGTGTGTGTGTGTGGGGGGGGTGGTTTTTTGAGACAGGATCTTCTCTACATAACCTTAGCTGTTCTGGAACTTACTATGTAGATCAGGCTGGCTTCGAATTCTCAGAGATCTGCTTGTGTCTACCTCTCTAGTGCTGGGATTAAAGGCGTGAGTCACCATACCTGGCATTAGAAGGTAATATTCAGTTATTGTTTTGGGGGTTTGTTTGTTTTTTGACATAGCTCAGGGTTAGCCTCAGATTCCCTTTGTAGATGAGGATAACCATATGTGTGTGTTTATGTCTGTGTGCATATGAGTACAGGTGCCCACAGAAACTAGACATCAGATCCCTCTAGAGCTGGAGTCACAGGCAATTGTGAGCTGCTTGACGGGTGTGATGGGAATTGAACTCTGGTCCTGTGGAAGAGAACAGTACAAGCTCTTGGGCACTGAGCCATCACTCTAGTCTTGCCCTCCTCCCCCAAAGTTTTTTTGTTTGTTTGTTGTTTTTTAAGACAGGGTTTCTTTGTGTGTAGCCCTGGCTGTCCTGAAACTCCCTCTACAAGACCACGCTGGCCTTGAACTCAGAGAGCTTCACCTGCCTCTCCTCCCAAGAGCTAGATTAAAGGTGTGCCTTACCACATCCAGCAATAGATTTATTTTTATTTTATGTGTGTGGGTGTTTTGCCTGCATGTATGTCTGTGCACTATGTGCAGCAGCCCTGGTTCCTGTGGAAGCCAAAAGAGGGCATTGGATGCCCTGGACTTAGGACAAACAGTATAAGGCACCATGTGGGTGCCAGAAATTGAACCCAGATCCTCTAGAAGAGCAGTAACCAGTGCTTTTAATCACTGAGCCATCTTTCCAATGCCTACTTATTTTTCCTAAAGAATTTCATTTTGAGCCAGGTGGTGGTGGTGCACGCCTTTAGTCCCAGCACTCAGAAGGCAGAGGCAAGCGGGTCTCTGTGAGTTTGAGGCCAACCTAGTCTACAAGAGCTAGTTCCAGGACAGGCTCCAAAAGCTACAGAGAAACCCTATCTCAAAAAAACAAAAAACAAACAAACAAACAAACAAAAAAACCAAAAAAAATCATTTTGAGCCAGGCAGTGGTAGCACACACCTCCTTTAATCCCAGCACTTGGGAGGCAAAGGCAGGCAGATCTCTTGAGTTCAAGACCAGCCTGGTCTACAGAGTGAGTTCTAGGACAGCTGGGGCTACACAGACAAAACCTGTCTTGGGAAAAGAAAAAAAGAAAAAAATTGTGAAACTGTAAAGTGTTAATGAGGTACATTGTTTAGCTTTAAGGATGTTAAGAAAGAGCTGTCAATGATAAACTCAAAGGTCATGTAGGTTTGGCTTTAAGCAATGTCTATTTGCTGTTTTAGTCTTTTTTTTTCTTTTTTCTTTCTTTCTTTTCTTTTTTTTTTTTTTTGACAGGCTCTCACTAGGTAGCCTTACCTGGCCTGGAGCTTGCTTGCTATGTAGACCAGGCTGGCCTCAAACTCAGGGTGGTGGGATTAAAGACTGAGTCTCATCACATCTGGCATGTTTTAGTATTCTTGTTTGAGCTTTCTCAGGAAGGGCAGAATTCTGTAGGATATCTTTTGGTGTCTTGTCAGTTACACCGAAGCTCTTAACTCAGCCAGTGAAAAATAAACCCGATCGTGGGAGTGAGAGGCTGCTTCTTCTCCTGTGTTCTCTTACTTTCCCTGTCTTTCTCTCCTGCCTCCTCTCAAATACTCTTCTGTGTCTAGTGCTCAGGATCAAATGCCAGGCAAGTGCTTTACTGAACCACACTCCTGTCCTCTTCTTAATTCTGTTTTCTGCCCTTGAGTTTGTGACCTTCCAGTCTCAGCCTTCCAGGTGTCTGGAATTACATTTGTGAGTGATCCCGCCAGCCCCAGGATACTTCTGTTTTCCTGCAGTGCTGAAGGTGGCACAATAGGATGAAGACCTTGTGGGTAAAGAGACCAGGATATAAGACAGAAGGCCACGTGGGACCATGGCTGGGAGGAGACTGGGAGTAGAGGTTTGGGATCACAGGGAAGTCACTGTAGCAGATGCCCAGGTGCAGTGTCATCAGCCTGTGTGGCAGCATGCTAGCTGCCTATTTGCTCAGTCCTTGCTTCTTCATTCTTGCAGCTGACTATAGTGGTGAGGGGCTGCTGTGGCTGTCAGGATGGCAGAGGAGCAGGAGTTTGCCCAGCTGTGCAAGTTGCCAACACAGCCCTCCCACTCAAACTGTGTGAACAACACCTATCGAAGCACACAGCACTCCCAGGCCCTGCTCCGGGGCCTGCTTGCTTTGCGAGACAGTGGGATCCTCTTTGACGTTGTCCTGGTGGTAGAGGGGAGGCACATTGAGGCTCATCGAATTCTGCTGGCTGCATCATGTGATTACTTCAGGTAAGTTGCATATGTTTAGTTTTTCAGTGTGTTGTTAATGGGTTTCATTATGGCATTCTCATACATGTCTGTACTGTGTTTGGATCATATTCACCTTAATACTCTCTTGTTCCACTCCCAGGGATCCCTTTCTTTTTCCCTCCTAGCCCACCTATGGTTTTGCTTTGTTTTGTTTGACCCACAAGTGTATTAGGATCTCTGTAAGAGAGTTGGGAGAAAGTTGTTATTTTAGTGACATGAATACTTTAATGGTGGCTATACCACTTAAGAAAATGTCACAAAAAAAAGAAAGGAAGAAAAAATGTTTTCCCCTCACCCAGTAGCCGTTGACTAACTGCCTATAGATCCTCAAGGAGGGATGCACCCCTCCCTTGTGACTATTTCTGTAGGGCCGATAACAGGTAGGTAGTCCTAGCTTTACCAAGCAGGATTACTGGCACTGGAGGTGTCTGGATCTTCTCTTTTCTCTGAGGCTCTCCGCAGTCTGCTGTGGAGACTCCATCAACCAGCCTAGCCCAGAAGAGTCTTAAGAGCATGTTCTCATTTTTCAAAACTGGATCATGACTAGGTTGACTTACAGTGTTATGGGGTTTTTGTTTTGTTTTGGTTTTTTTAAGACAGGGTTTTTCCATGTAACCCTAGCTGTCTTAACTCACTCTGTAGACTAGGCTGACCTCCAACTCATCTTCCTGCCTCTGCCTCTGCCTCCCCACCACCCCTGGCTTTTGAGGCGCACGCGTGTTTATGTGTGTGTGTGTGAGTGTGCGCTTCTTTTTTACTTTACTGTGGGCTTAAAGCCATGGAAGTTGAAAGAATAATGTGTGATGAACATAATTGCCAGTGTTGCCACATTACTTTCCATCTCTTTTTATGCACATACCTACTTTCAACACGTTATGACACTTTACCCCTCACCCCATTATAATGCCATCTAAGAGCTTTATGCAAGCCACAGCCATTCCTCTGGTATGCTCTGAATGCTAAGGCCCAAAGCTAGAAAAGTATCACTGTATAGACATTATCCACACATCTACACGATGCTTAAAATCTCTTTTCCCTGGCCAACTACTTTCTGTCTTTTTTTTTTGGTTTTTTGAGACAGGGTTTCTCTGTGGCTTTGGAGCCTGTCCTGGAACTAGCTCTTGTAGACCAGGTTGGTCTCGAACTCACAGAGATCCACCTGCCTCTGCCTCCCAAGTGCTGGGATTAAAGGCGTGCGCCACCACTGCCTGGCCTTACTTTCTGTCTTATAGCCCCTCCCAGGAGGAGATGTAAGCAATGCCATTCCTTCTAAGATTCTAACAACAAACTGGGGCATGATTCCATCGAACTTTACTCTGGGGAACCAGTGAGTTTACTGGGTTTTTCTTCAGGGCATAGATGAGGTGTTACTTACAGGAGTGTGGGTGGTCTTTCCCCAACAGTGAGCACCTGAAAAGTCTTTACCCAGCAGAGATGAGGCTTCCTTGTAGCTGCATAGATGGAGCTACATGTACAATTAAGGCAATGTTGCATATAATGGGAGGCAGAGAAGGTGGGGCTCTCATGACCCTCCCTACCCCTGCATAGCTGGGGGATGTAAACAGCCAGTGACCCCAACTGGGATGATCTGTTTATAAAGAGGTTCGGCCGAATACCGCACAATGACGATTACTTGATTTGAAAGGTCACTCACAACAACCTCCTGTCAATCATCAGGTGTTAGCCTTTGGCCTTTCTAATAGGCTCTATAATCCTTCCAGGATTTCTTGGGGCTTCTAGCATGACCCCATGCCAGTATTTGGTACAATATAGCTATATGGGAGAAGAATGAAAAAATTGACTTACGATTGTAGAGACAGAAATCCCAGCTGAAAAATTTGGGATTCCAATGATGTGGCTCAGGGCAAATCTGAATGGTTGAAACAGGAAGGCTGACTGTGAATTCTCAGTGTGAGGTTCAAGGAGTTTGTTGCAAGTGCAAAGGCCAGAGAGCCTGTCCTGAATTCTCGTGTCCAAAGTCAAGAGATGGGATTGGATCTTCCCCATTTAGTCCATTTAGTTCATGCCAGTCTTTGCTAGAAAAAGGTGTTGCTCTAGGTATCCTTAATCTAGTCACATTGACACCAAAAGTGAGCCGTCACATGCTGGGCATGGTGGCACACTCCTTTAATTCCAGCACTCAGGAGAGAATGAGTGGGGGTAAGAAGTGATGGTGAGGCTCTGCCCCTGCTACTCAGGCAGCAAGGTGAGCTGCAGGTCAGCTTCTAGCCCTGTACCTGTTTGCCTGCCTCTGCCTCTGCCTCTTGGGTGCTGAGATTAAAGGTGTATGGCACCACTTCTTGGCTTTTTTAAGTTTCTTAGGTGGGTTTATTTCTTTGTTTTTGCCATACTAGAGAATGGACCAGGGTCTCATTCATGCTAGGCCAACATTACAACCTGATTTCTGTCCCTAGCTGCTGCTTTTAAGTGTATATTTTTATCATAAATTGAGTTACAAGAAAATGGTAAATGTATAAGTAAAGAATTAAATGTTTTGTTCTGAGCCTAGTATAGTGTTACTTGTCTGTAATCCTAGCACTCAGGAGGCTGAGGCAGGAGGATTATGAGTTTGAGGCCAGCCTGTGCTACAGAGGGAGATGCTTCATAAGACAAACAGCCATTTTTTTAATTGTTGGGTTTTGCTAGAAATAAAAGTAAAACAAAAAAGATTTGTATGTTCTTTTTCTTTGGGGATTTTTTTCCTACTGGTTTTTATTTTTGAAATATGTTGATTCTGCATAGTGGCTGAAAGACAAGAGCTTCACCATCAACCTGAGTCTATCACTTATGAGCATTGTTTATCTTAGAGAAAAGGTCAGACAGCAAGACTATTTTGTTTTGTTTCTGCTTTTTGGGACAGAGTCTTATTATGTAGCTCTGGATGGCCTGGAACTTGCTATGTAGACCGTACTGGCCTTTGGCTCACAGAGATCTGCCTCCTGAGTGCTGGGTTTAAAGGTGAATACAACTACACCTGGCTTGATCCGCATACTTTTATCTCCAAATACTCTAGTATGTCTAAGGATATTCTTACACATCTACAATACCATTTTCAGCCTAAGAAAGTTTAGCTGGGCTGGGTTGTAACTCTGTAGTGTTTGCCTAGCATGTATGAAACCCTGAGTTTCATCCTTAGTTCCATGTAAACTGGGCATGCTGGTACCTTGGGTGGGTAATGGAGGCAGGAGGATCAGGTCATCCTCAATTACATATGGGGTTCTAGGCCAGCCTGGGTTATCTGAGACCCTGTTTCCAAAAGGGATGTGGGGAGAAGTAAAGTTTAAGCTGAATTATATGATTTCTTCTGATACCGAGTCTTAATAGCCTTCAAATGTCTATGAGCCTGCTCCCACAACCCTCATTCTAGGTCCAGAAAGGACCATGTGGTAGCTTCTTCTGTTACTATTATTACTGCTCTTTTTTCTAGCCCAGGCTGGCCTTGAACTCCTTAATTGTGCCTCCATTATCTCAGTTCTGGGGTTATAGGCATGGAGCACCATGTCTGGTTTTAATTTTTTGTTTTTCGGTGCTGGGGTCTTAGGTTTTTAGCTCAAGATGGCCTACTCAGTGTGTAGTGCAGGCTGTTCTCAAACTTGTGCTAGGTAACAGGTGTGAACTACCACATCTGCTGCTGCCTTTGATTGGTTTGTTCTTTTTTTTTGTTTATTTGTTTGGTTTTTTGAGACAGGGTTTCTCTGTGGCTTTGGAGCCTGTCCTGGAACTAGCTCTTGTAGACCAGGCTGGTCTCGAACTTGATTGGTTTGTTCTTTAGACTTGGGTTTCACTGTTTAGCCCAGTCTGGCCTGGAACTCAGAGCTCCTCCTGCCTCTGTCTCTGAGTGTGGGATTAAAGGTCTGTGCCGTTGTTCATGGCCTTGGCCCTGTTTTTAAATTTGATTGAGTTTTGTTTGTTTGTTTTTGGACAAAGGGCCTTTTTATGTAGTTTTGGTTGGCTAGAACTTCCTGTATGGGACTAGGCTAGCTTAAAACTGGTTGCATTTCTCTAGCTTCTGTTTCTGGAGAGCTGGGGTTATCTGTGAGCCTTGCCCATACTGCGCAGAGACAGTGCTCAGGGTCTGAGCAGAGAAGTCAGCAAGGGAAATCTCCAACAGCAACTCTGGCAAGTCCAGACTACAAAATGCAAAGAGAGATGGCAAGAGGCTGGCTAAATGCGGAGTATCTGGAAATAAGTTTAACTTGTGTGTAGTCTGTAGGACTTTGGAAGCTTGCCAGGCCTCTGAAGAGAACCCAAGCATAACTGGACATAGAAAAGGGCCATTGTATTCCTCGCAAAGAGCTAGATCTCTCTGCATTAATCTGAATGTTTATTATGTTCCCAAGAGGATTTATTGGGGTAAATTGCACAAATTTGTTAGAAACTTGAAAAAACAAACAGCCGTCAGGAAATGGTTGATACAACAGTAATGAAAGATTAGCCCTGTCCTTTGTTCACTGTAATATGAATATGTAGGATTTGAAGCGGTCTGTGGGTGAAAGAGAAGGAAATATAGAAAAATTCAGGAGGTTCAGAAATATCACAAAAATAATAGGAACTGCATGTGACAAAAATGACATTGTAAATCAAGGGGCAATAGATGCCACATTGCCACTGGAAGAACGAAGTTGGACCCTTGCTACTTACCTTATACAAATGTTAATGCAATGCCAAGTGATCAATAGTTTTGTTTTGCAGTGCTAAGGATCAAACCCAGCAGTTTTGGCATGTGCTAGACAGGTGCTCCTTTAGGGCTACACCACCCCCACCAGTCTGATGAATGTGTGTGGGGTATGTCTGCTAGTATCTACCCATGTAGAGGTCAGAGGTCAACCTCTCAGACTTCTTCCATTGTTCTTCATCTTATTCCAGTTTTTGAAAAGTCTCTTACTGAGCCTGACCAGCGAGCCGTGGGGTCCTCTGGCTCTGCTCCGTATCACTGGGGTGATGAGGCTGTGTTGTATTACCCAACTTTAATGTGTGTTGGAGATCCGGCTCAGGTCCTGATAAGTCAGATCATTACCCCTACACCATCTCTCTGGCCCTCAAGCCTGTGCTTTAAGTATTTAACATTACATAGCAAACTAGAAGGAGATAGGGAGAAGTATTTTCTCAGGAAAAATTCATTCTAAGTTTGATAGAAAACAGTAACAAAAATTGAAATAGATACATTTGATTACACTTAAAATAGAGAGCTAGCATGGTAATGTATACCTATATTCCCAGCATTCACAAGGTTGAGACTGATCTGGACTACATAGTTTTAGTTATCTTTAAAAAAAAAAAAAACAAGAAAAATAAAACCAAAACCAAATTTCTCAGTCAAGCATGACAGTATATACCTTTAAACCCAGCATTTAGGAGGCTGAGGCAGGTGAATATCTGTGAGTTCAAGGGCCAGCCTGGTCTATATAGAAAGCTCCAGCTTTTGACTAAAACAAAAACAAACCCCCACAAAATAAAAACCCGCCAAAGCCAAATTTTTGCAAGTCAGAAATCTTCAGGAAAGGATGGAAGAAAGTTTAGCTCACCCGTCTCTTCTAATAGATGAGAGATTATACCAGGAAACTACAAAATTCTAGATTGTTGAGAGAGACTATTGGGATGGCTTTTAACAACATAAGATTTTTTAAAATTCTATTTATAATAATATTTATTCTCATGGTAGCTGAGTTAGAGCCAGTATTTCCTGGCTCTTAGCAAGTTTGTAAATGGTATTGAGGCCAGGTTCCTGGCCTCCAGTGTAGGGAGTGACAGGAGATCGGGTGGCTAGGACTGTTCAATCATGAATGTATGCTAACTTTGTGGCCCAGCATCCACATTTGTGGAAATTAATCCTACCAGATATGGTATGACATAGGGGTGGGGCCATATCCATCATGTGAAATAAGCCTAAAGGACTGATGAGAGACTTTACAGAGTGAGGATGCCTCAAAAGCCACCACATCGCTGGAAAGCCCCTCCAGCATGCCACTTACTCCCCAAAGCGGCAACCCTGTGCTCTGAGGCCCCAGGGATTGGTGGGGTTTGGTAGGTTTTCAAACTCAGAAGTGGACTCGGACTTTTTACCCTACTGTAATAAAAGCATGTTTGGTCCTGGTTATTGCCTCTTTCCTTGTGATACCTAATCAGTGTCTCTGCATTAGAATAATCTTTTTGTACACTTGGTGAAGATATGTCTCTGTCCTTCTTCACCTGCCTAAGACACCTTCTGATTGGTTTAATAATGAGCTGAGTGGCTCATTATTAAATGATAATAGGCAGGAGAGGATGGATGGGTTATTCATAAAGAGATAGGAACTCTGGGAAAGAGTTGGAGCTAGGGAGATTCACCAGCCAGACAAAGAGAAAGTTGGACAGGAGAGGTAACAAACCATATGGCAGAATGTAGATTAATATAAATTGGTTAATTTAGGTTTTAAGAGCTAGTTGGGAACAAGTCTAAACTAAGACCAAGCTTTCATAATTAAAAAAAAGTCTCCATGTTATTATTTGGGAGCTGGCAGTCCAAAGAAAGAACTGTTAAATCTCTGCTGGGATGTCTTAATATGACATGGTAAGATTCCCCAGCTATTTTGTTTACTAGTTCCTCCTGAATTTTCCTCCATCTACCCAGCTGCTTTGCCCCACAAAGGATCTTGTGTCCTCCAGATGCTCCTGTAATCAGTCTGTCAGCAGGCTTTTAGCTGTATCCTGGCATTTCAGCTGCAGTTCTCCAACAATATTGTTCTTGCCGTGACAAGAGCCTCCCATCTGACTGGTTTTCTGCCGCTTCCCCAGCCCATTCTCCAGCCTCTCTTTTCTAGGCCACTTTATGTCCAAGTTCCTCTACAGCAGCGTCTCACCACACTGAGATTCCAGTACACATTCTCTTCTGTCCTGGAGATCTAGCTGGGCTCTGCCTGCCAGCCTGGTCCCCCTTTTATCTCTTGCTTGCTTCCTTTTGTGTTAGCTGCACTGAGCAGAAAGCTCATCCAAGCCGAGTCTGTGCACTCATCTGTGAAGCACTCTTCTGCGTTAGATGTACTGCTCTCAGCTCTGCCCATAGGTCTCACTCCCCTAGCATCCTGCTCCTGTTCTTTCCAAATGTTCCAGGGAGTTACTTTCAAGTCAGACTCCCTTGAGCTCCTCCTCAGTATTTTAGTATTTTCCCAATCCATCCTCTCTCTGCCCCCCTTCCTCTTTCCTTTCTACTTTGCTGTGCTGGAAATGGCACCTAGGGTTCTGTACATAGTAATTCTAGGTAAGACCTCTGCTACTAAGCTATACCTGCCTGTCTTCCTCCTTTGTCACCATAGTTTGTATGTTAGGAGGTAAGAGAGGTGGCTCAGCACTTAAGAGCACTGGCTGCTCTTTCAGAGGACCTAGGTTCAATTCCCAACGTCTATATGGCAGCTTACAACTGTCTGTAACTACAGTCCCAGGGGATCTGACTCCTTCTTCTGGTCTCAGAGGACACTGGGCCATATAGTGCAAGGATGTACTTTCAGGCAACATTTGCATTAAAATAAGTACCATCTTGCCAGGTGGTAGTGGTGCCCGTCTAAAATCATAGCACTTGGGAGGCAGAGGCAGGTGGATCTCTGTGAGTTCAAGGTCAGTGGGGTCTGCAGAGAGAGTTCCAGGACAGGCCAAGCTACATACTGAGACCATGTCTCAAAAAATAAAAATTAAGTAAATAACTAAATAAGTAGAATTTCAAGAAAAAAAATTTATGTAAAAGCCAGAAGTTTAGTAGTTTACCTCAAAAATACTATCAGTGGTAGCTAAGTGGCAAGCCTAGCACTGCCATCAGCAGCTGGAAGAGTTCCTTTCTTCTCAGGTTCCAGCTTCCAGTCTCAGCTGAACTACAGGAAAGAATTGGAGGCATCAGAGTGAAGTCAAGTTAGTGAGTTTATTAAGATAAGGGAGAATCCATATGTTAGGTTGAATCGTAGACATTTGGGGAAAGAAGAGAAGAGCACAAAGGCTTTTTCTATGTAACCCTGGCTATCATGAAACTCATGTAGAATAGGTTAGCCTCAGATTCACAGAGATCCATCTACCTGTGCCTCTTGAGTGCTGGGCTAAAGGTGTATGTGACCACACCTGGCTTATTTGTTGTTTTAATATCTTTGTTTAAGATGTCTTTAGGAAAACATAATGCCTCTGTAGACAAGTTTACCTTACCAGTTATACTGGAGCGTCTTGGCTCTCTGTCAACAAGAAAGGCAAACTAGATCCCATGTGGAAGACTTTTCTCCCTTCTTATATCCCCTTATTTTTTTTTCTTTCTGTTCTGCCTTAATACTCAACATGTGTAAGCATCCCTTAAATATATGGAATGTTGTGATTCTCATTTTTTATGTATTTGCCATTAGCATATTCTTTCCAGACTTACTCTAATTATTGCTGTCTGACCTGAGAATTGTACTGGTAGATGATGCAGCAGGCAACTAGACACTGGCCTGCTCCCAGAAAGTGCATGTAGGGTTCCTGGGACCATGCACAGGGAGCCAAGTGATCCCAGGATGGCTGCCCAGCTTGATGAGGCTCCTTCCATATACTGACTCCCCTTTGCCGATTATTTATTTGAAACACAGAGCAATCAGTGTTCAGCATGCGCCTGTTATCCAGCCAGCTTCACCATTAGCTCCTGGTACCTTCTGAATGCTTTCTGTGGCCCACACCTGAAGTCCTCACTGAGTAACTCTTAATGCCTTGTCTCTTTGCCTTACAGAGGAATGTTTGCTGGGGGATTGAAGGAGATGGAGCAGGAAGAGGTCCTGATCCATGGTGTGTCTTACAATGCCATGTGCCAAATCCTGCATTTCATATACACTTCTGAACTAGAGCTCAGCCTGAGCAATGTGCAGGAGACCCTGGTTGCTGCCTGCCAACTTCAGGTGAGAGTTGCCTTGTTGAACAAGAAGACTCATACCTGAGGGGGGCTCCCCAGATACCTGTGATGACTGCTGGCATGAGGTAGGTCCAGAGGGCAAGAATACCAAGTAATGAGGCAAAATACGGAACAGGGAGGGTACCCTGGGAACTGAAGCAGAGTGACTCCAACTAAAGAGCCCTGGGGGGGTCAATGGGAGCAGCAACGCAGGGCAGGTAGCGCTAGTAACCTGTCTAGTGCATGGGCCCAGCTACTCCAGAGCTGAAGGGGCAGAGGGGGACTATTGAAGAAACTCCAGTCTCTGCACTTGGGGTCAGCAGAGAGGCTAGAGAGAGGGCACAGCTGGGGAGGACACATTGCTTAATCCCACAGAAGGCCCATGAGTGGGAAGATGAGACAAGATCCATTGGGTAAGCTGATATCAAGCCAAGCTGGTGAGAGATGGGCTACCCTCATCAACTGCAGTAATAGGTGGATCAGGAAGGAGGGGGAGGTAGGGAAGGCAAGTTATCCCATTTCTGCGGCAGTTTGAACATGCAGCCTTGTCGTAAAGCAAGTTTTACTTGATAGAACGTCATGGAATTTACAAATCAAGTTTGTTGCAGTGGTTTGCCCCCATTTGCTGTATCCTGCACCAGACCTGGTTGGTGACTCTGCACAGTGTCCCCGGAGACTTGGATTTGAATCCAAGCAAAATCGGCCTTGTTGGCTTGCTCTAGGCAAGTGTGTTCCATTTTGAGTCTGTCTGGTTGGGGATCCTGTACTAGATGGGCCTCAACTCTGTCTGTGTAGGATTCCACCCAGCAGAGGTACACTGCTCTGAAAACAGACCAAAAGACCAAGGATGGGGAAACAAGGTCTTGGTGCGGGGGGATGGGTTATTTCCAGGATGGCACTGTTCATTCGCACTCACTCAGGCCCAGGGCAGAAGTGAAATTTTAGGGGAAAGAGGACTGGGGAGAACCCAACACGAGTATGTATTTCTTTGATCATTTGTAGGTATCCAGCCCTTAGAATCTCACCTAGGAAGAAACATGAGTTGTCTTTTTAATATTAAAAATTCTAAACATTTCTTAATGGAATTTAGGTATTAGCAGAATTTCTCTGTATACAGTGGTTAATTTGTTGGTGATCCTAATTGAGTAAGAGATCATTGTCTTGTGGTACCCTCAGAAAACTGGTTCCAGGACTCCCTGTGGATACCAAAATCTGAAGGTCTATAGACCTTCTATAAATGGAGTATCATTGGTATATGACTTTCTTATATGCTCCTTGTATATAATCATCATCTCTAGATTTTTGTAATACCTTATTAGCTAAATGCTACACAGACAGTTGTTATACTATATACCGACATGCTAAAGCTGGGTGTAGTGATGCACACCTTTAATCCCAGCACTGAGGCAGAGGCAGGTGGATCTCTGTGAGTTTGAGGTCAACCTGGTCTACAAAAACATTCCAGGACAACCAGAGCTGTTACACAAAGAAACCCTGTCTCAAAAAATTAGAAGAAAGAAAAAAAAGCAACAACAACAAAAAACTGCACTTGTAAGCCAAGTACTTCAGAGTTGGGAGAAGGAGTTCAAGGTTATCTGCATAGTTAGTCTGGGTTAGGCCAGTGCTGTAGTGAGTTTGAGGACAACTTGGACTCTATACAGTAAAAATGTATATGTATAATCTATAGGCAGTTTTACCCTCTGAAGTAGAACCTGTAGATAGAACTGCCACCTCAATTTCTATTTATAAATGAAACTCAAATCTTGTTTTCCTAAAGAATATGTTAGATATAGTGGTGCATGTGTTTAATTCCAGCACTTGGGAAGCAGAGACAAGCTACTGTGAGTTTGAGGCCTTCCTGGACTATACAGTGAGATCTTATTTAAAAGTAAAAACGACTTTATCTGTACCTGGTTTGTTATATAGAAAGGTTTTTTTTTTTTTGTCTTTGTTTTATTTTTTTGCTTTTTGTTTTGTCTTTGTTTTGTTTGCCTGTCAAATTCCAGGGTATCTTTGAACAGCCTTCAGGGCTCGGTTGCCTGATGCTCAGCTTCCTCCTTCCTTAGTTCCTCTTTTGGGCTGCCTTCCCTCCCTCCAGTGATTGTGTACATCTAGGGACAAGTTATGCTGCCTGCTGGGAATCCTGCACCCACTGGAGCTGAGTGGGTCTCTTAGTTCAGGCAGAGACCACAGGATGGTCTGACAGCTTTTCAAGAATCCTGAGTCTGGGCCTTGGCTCTGGTGAATGTCTGGAGATGCCTTGCTGACAGTTGTGAGTGCAGTGGTCAGTGGTCCTGGTGGGCCTGCTCTGTGCTTCCACTGATGTGCTCGTTCAGAGAAAAGAGCCAGGTATACTTGATTCTAGTGCCTTGGCCCTTCTAGAGAGTACTGGTCAGGGAATGGCCACAGGCGCCTTCCAAACAGTGACAGTCTGAGACATGTCTTTCTTCCTTCCCACATGCACTTTTGATCTGAAAGTAGGTGATATATATAAAAATCTTGTCTGTGTCAAGTGATGTTCGTGCTCTTATCCTCAGGTCGTTCCCCACTACTTTATCCTTGTTTTATGGATGAGAACTGGGGCTCTGAGACGCTGAGAGCATGCCCTGTGTTTCATGGCACGTTCTAGACTAAGCCTGCAGGAAGTCCATGCCCTGTGTTCCATGGCACGTTCTAGACTAAGCCTGCAGGAAGTCCCAGCTTTTTATCAGAAAAGGTTGGGGACAGTTGAGGGAAGATTGCACTTTGCATTCCCCAACCCCAGAAGGCCTGCTACAGGGACAGCCTCTATATAAGCCTTTTTCTGCTGTCATCCCGCCCCATACCCAGATGCAGCTCTCTAGCTCAGGCTTGAGTGGGTGTCCTTCTTTTTACAGATCCCAGAAATTATCCACTTCTGCTGTGACTTCCTCATGTCATGGGTAGATGAGGAGAACATCCTCGATGTCTACCGACTGGCAGAGCTCTTTGACCTGAACCGTCTGACCCAACAGCTGGACACCTACATCCTCAAAAATTTCGTGGCCTTCTCGAGAACTGACAAGTACCGCCAGCTTCCCTTGGAGAAGGTCTACTCCCTCCTCAGCAGCAATCGCCTGGAGGTTTCTTGTGAGACTGAGGTGTATGAAGGGGCCCTGCTCTACCATTACCCCCTGGAGCAGGTGCAGGCTGACCAGATCTCCCTGCACGAGCCCCCCAAGCTCCTAGAGACAGTGCGTTTTCCCTTGATGGAAGCTGAGGTCCTTCAGCGGCTGCACGACAAGCTTGGCCCTAGCCCGCTAAGGGACACGGTGGCCAGTGCCCTTATGTACCACCGGAATGAGAGCCTGCAGCCCAGCCTTCAGGGCCCACAGACAGAGCTTCGCTCGGACTTCCAGTGTGTCGTGGGCTTTGGAGGCATTCACTCCACACCATCTACAATCCTCAGTGACCAAGCCAAGTACCTGAATCCCCTATTGGGAGAGTGGAAACACTTCACTGCCTCTCTGGCTCCTCGAATGTCCAACCAAGGCATCGCAGTGCTCAACAACTTCGTGTACTTGATTGGAGGGGACAATAATGTCCAAGGATTCCGAGCTGAGTCCCGATGCTGGAGGTAGGAAAGGGCACTTATCATGGTTGCCTTTGTCGTTTGACAACTCCGTGTGCAGGATTTGTGGGTTATATGGGCTGCTCAGGGGACATGTTATCAAGGGCCCATCACTACTACAGGCCTGATTCCTGGATCTGCCTTTTACATGAGTGTTAACAGCTTCTCTGGGGTGTGCCTGTTTCATGTAATGAAGTCCCAATGAATCCAGAGAAAGTGGACCACAGTGAGATAAAAAAAGGACATCAGAATTGCTTTCTTGCCCCTCTGTCCCTGCTATCCTGAAGCCCAGCTGTCTGCAGCAGGTCACCTTGGCTGCCTATGCTCAGGTAGCATGCTGGGGAGTGCTGTGTGGGCTGGGCTAGCTGCTCCTGCCATCTCCAGTCTAGCTCTTCAGTACTTTCTTTCGAGTTCCTTGCTGGTCGACTCTGCTCCTTTTCTCCAAGGATATCTTCCAAATGCTGCCTGCTTGAGCCCACATCTGAGTACAGAGGAGTGGGAAGGACCAGTAAACATCATTGAGCCTTTGCTAAATTCCCTTGACCCTGTAGTCAGATGAGAATGTACTCAGTAGATACTGTGAGGAGGCAGTTTTTCTTGAGGGAGTTTTGTGGACTGCTTTGATCTGCAGGATGCGTCTAGCTCTAATCTGAGAGAGCCATTTCTTGAAAGAGAACAAAAGACATTAGTTCAAGTCTCCAGTACCCTCAGCTACCAGTGGATTTTGAGGGGCCTCTCCATCATACCTTGGTGCATGTGGGGACTCCTGCCATCCCTGATCCCTACCACAAGCTAAGAGAGGATATTGTAGAGAGCAGCTCTGGGTTGGGTGCTATTGCAGTTCACTTTAATATTTCTGTTCTGTCTTTGGCTATAAGCATAAGGCTGGACTCTGGACTGGCCCTGTCACACAAATCAAGCAAGCACAGTGATACTGACCAAAAGGAAAACAGCCATTCCTTGGTCATTTCTCCTGACTCTAGGAAGCAGTCACCTTTGGCAAACTAGGGAGACTTAAACCTGCCTGTAACACATTGTGATTAGATGGTTGGAATGGCAGAGTTCAGAAAGAAGGAAATGACTCACTTCCTTTGTAACTGGATACTGTCTCCAGTGAGCATTACTGAATTTGGCTTCCCTCCGGTCAAGCCTGGAAACTTCGTTCTTATAGGGCTCTGCCTTCAGCTGTGGGGCTCATGTCACACTGCCCCACCTCATCTGTTGAGAGCTGCAAAGCAGATCTCTCTAGAGCAGTGACAGCTGAGAGCTGACCTTGGATCATGGCAGTTGGATCAAAGGAACAGAAATGTATAGGGTGGTGGTGACAAGTAGGGCCAAGGCCTGCCTGCCAGCTGGCTAGGGTGTCTGTCTTTGTACAGAATGAAAGCTTCATTTACTTCCTAGCCATCGCAAAACTTGCAAAATAGAGGGTGCAGCTCTGTGTTGAATGCTGCCCTAGCATGAATAAAGCCCTGGGTTCCACCTCAACACTTTTTTGATTTTGTTTTTTGGTCGAACTTGTGCCAGCTGAGTAGGCAGGATGACCTTGAATTCATGATCTTTCTGTTTTCATCTCCTCGCTGGGATATCACAGTAGCTGATCCCTAAAATTGATTTTTCTGAGTTTGGTTCTTTTTCCCTTTTATAGTTTACCAGCTTTAAAGTCTATAAGCTCTTGGAATATAAGAAAGCAATATTTTGCAATAAGGTTTTGCAGTGTGAGGAGCAGGGCTCAGCAGGTATGTCCTAGAGCTCTGTAGAAACTCTAAGAAATTGTATCAAGAAGCAAATTGTTTCTGTCTTTGTTTCCAGTACTTCTTTTATTTTCTTCTTTGAATTCCTATATACAACTGTATTGGCCTCATATCACTACTATGAAGTACCTAAAGCAATTAATTAATGAGAAAAGGTATTACTGTATACTTTGAGATGTTTAAAGTCCAAGGTCATGTAGTATATGGGGTCTGCCCACTGGTTAGTCCTTTGTGAGGTAGATGGCTGTGGTAGGACCACTGAAACTGATAGTCACATTTTGGTCCAGGACACAGAAAGTAGAAACCAGGGATGCAGAGTCACACAGTTTTGTTTTTGTGGTTTTTAAAGACAAGGTCTTAACAAAAAAACAAACAAACAAAAAAAAAAAAGCTGTCTTACTCTATAATCCTGCTTGGCCCCAGAACTCTACATTGACCAGCTTAGCCTTGGACTTGCAGTGATCCTTCTCCCTCTGCTTTCCTGTTTCTAGAATGGGAGATCCTATCCTATCCTACCCCCTTGAGTCCATTTTCCAGTGACCTAAGCAGGACCATAATACCTCCCCAAACTGCCACCCTGAGGACCAGGTCTTAGTTGGGGTTACTTTGCTGGGATGAGACACCGTGACCAAAAACACCTTGGAAAGGTTTATTTCACTCATAATTCCATTAACAGTTCATCATCCAGAGCAGTGAGGGCAGGAACCTGGAGGCAGGAGCTGATGCAGAGACTATGGAAGAGTGCTGCCTACTGGCTGGCTTCCTATGGCTTGCTCAGCCTGGTTTCTTATACAACCTGGGCCCACCATCCAGGTGTGGCCCCACCCACAGTGGGTTGGGTCCTCCTCCACCAATCACTAATTAGAAAAATGCCCTTCAGGCTTGCCTACCTGGTCTTATGGAGGCATTTTCTCAGTTACCTTTAATCACAACACTGGGAGACAGGCAGGCGGGTGACACAGTGAGACCTTATTTCAAACAAAAAGAGAAAGGTGGGCTGGGGTGATATGGCTCAGTACTAGAACGCTGATAGCATGCATAGAACCTTGGGTTTAATCCCCAGTACTTCAGTGTGTACCCTGTCATACCACTAATAGTCGTAGAAATACAGAAGAAAAACAGTTTGCTACATTTGACAAAGACCTCTAGTTTATTTTGAACTTAGATTTTTACTCTTAATTTATGATAGTTTGGCAGTTCAAATATGTGAATTAAAGTTATTATCTTAAAAAAATTTTGGCTGCTGTAACAAATACCACAGAATAAGTGGCTTAAATACCCAACACCTGTTTCTCATACTCTTGGTTCTAGAATGTCAGCTGGGGACCCTTTCTTTCTGTATCCTCACATAAAAGACAGACTGAGTTCTCATCTCTTCTTTGTAATAGTTTGAATGTAATTGGCCCTTATCTCATAATCTCATAGGAAGTGTCACTATTAGGTATAGCTTTGTTGGAATAGGCATGGCTTGTTGGAGGAAGTATGTCACTGTGGGGGTGGGCTTTGAGGATGCCTTCCAGTATCTCAGTCCACTATTGTTGCCTTCTGATCAAGATGTTGCCAGCACCATGTCTGCCTGCAAACTGCCATGCTCCCTGCCATGATGATAATGGACTGAACCTCTAAAAGTGTAAGTGAGTCACCCCAATTAAGTATTTTCCTGTGCTGAACGATGGTGGTGCATGCCTTTAATCCCAGTACTCTTGAGACAGAGGCAGATGGATCTCTGTGAGTTTGAGGCCAGCCTGGTCTACAAGAGTTAGTTCCAGGACAGGCTCCAAAGCTATAGAGAAACTGTCTTGAAAAACAAAAACAAAAAAACAAAAAACATTTTTTTTTTCCTTATAAGAGTTGCCATGGTTATGGTGTCTCTTTTCAGCAATAGAAACCCTAGCTAAGACAGAAGTTGGTATCAGGGACTGTATTGCTGTTACAGGTCTGACCATGCTTTTGTTTGGAGGAATTTGAACTTTGGCACTTTGGGTTTGGAAAGTAGTGGAATGCTTTAAGCACTGCTTAATGGGCCATACTAGTAGGAGCATGGAAGACAGTGGTGCTAAGAGTTATTTGAACTATTGAGGGCTGGCTCAAGAGTTTCAGGTGAGAATTTTAGTATGTTGCCTAGAGATTGTTCTAGTCATATTTTGGTGAAGAACATGGCTGCTTTTTGCCCTTGTCTGAAGAGGGTAAAGTGAATATGATTTTTATAGGGGATTACAGTTAAGAGATTGCTTTGGATTCATTCTATTGGCAGAGGAAATTTCAAAACAGCCTGGTAAAGCCTCTGTCATGTTTTTATTACTGGTGACTATAATAAGGATTTATGATGAGAAGGAGCAAGCTGAGAAAATAAAAATATAAAATGTACAGGTTGAGCAAAGGGGTACCAGGAAGTGGAATGAAGCTAAATCCTGTGTTCAAGGAGATAAACAGATTAAGAAAAGGAATAAATGGAGTGTTGACCTCAGGGTAAGAACCCACCCTAGTCAGTTTCCAATTTATGTAAAGGAATGTTTAGAACTGGTAGTGGTGGTGCACACCTTTAATTGAACAAGGGAGCCATGTTCCAGCCCCTAGTAAGTAGCAGATTTTGGCAGCTTTGGCCACATGGTTCTGGAATTAAGGATAGAAAAAAGGAGCTATGAAATTTGCCCCTGAGACTAAGGAAAGCTGCCAAGGCCAGGCATGTGTCGGGGGTGTCCCTGAATGGAGGCCATGAAGGTGAAGCCTGGATTGCCCTGGAGAACCTAAGGAGCTGGAGATGCCAGAGCCGTGGGACACCTGCTGAGGAGAGCTGCTCAGAGTGGGACCAGCCTGACACAGGAGTGTGCTGCAGCCAACAAAACTGACAGAGATGGAGAGCTGAAGAGCATTTTGACATCAGACATGGAGATGCAGAGTTTGGAAGTTGCTCGGCTGGGTTTTGGTCTTGCTTTGGTCCAGTATTTCCTCACTGTGCTTCCTTTCCTATGTTTTGAAATGGTAATGTATATCCTGTGCCATTATATATTGGAAGTATGTGGTCTGTTTTGATTTTGATTTTATAGGGGATTACAGTTAAGAGACTGCATGAGTCTCGGAAGAGACTTTGGACTTTTAAACACTGTTTAGACTGTGATAGACTATGGAGACTTTTTAAATTGAACTAAATGCATTTGTATTATGATGTTGTTATAAGCTTATGGGGGCCAGGGAGTGGAATGTGGTAGTTTTAATGTAATTGACTCTCATAAACTCATAGGGAGTAGCACTATTAGGTATAGTACTGCCAGCTCCCAAATAATAACACAGAGACTTCTTGTTAAGTATGAAAGCTTGGCCTTAGCTTAGGGTTGCTCCCAACTAGTTCTTAAATTATCATGTTTATATTATTCTGCATTCTGACATGTGGTTTGTTATCTCTGCTCAGTACCATGCATCCCACTTCCTCTGTGTCTGGCTGGCAAATCCCCAACTCTCTGATTCTTCCCAGAGTTCCTATCTCTGCCCATAATTCCCACCTACCTTCTCCCGCCTAGTTACTGGCCATTGAGCTCTTTATTAAGCCAATCAGAATGCACCTTAGGCAGATGAGGTAAAACAGAAACACATCTTCACAGTGTACAAAAAGATTATCCCACATAATTAGGAGTTGTGGTTTTGTTGGAGTAGGTATGGCCTTGTTGGAAGAAGTGTGTCATTGTGGGGTTGAGATTTGAGGTTTTCTATGCTAATGTATTGCCCAGTGTCTTAGTCCACCCCTGCTGCCTTCTGATCAAGATCTAGCCAGCACCATGTCTACCTGCACACTGCCATGCTCCCTGCCATGATGATAATGGACTGAACCTCTAAAAGTGTAAGTGAGCCACCCCAATTAGATGTTTTCCTTATAAGTGTTGCCATGGTTATGGTGTCTCCTCATAGCAATCGAAACTCTAAGACACTTTTTTTTTCTAATGGTTTTTCAAGACAAGAGTTTCTATGTGTAACCCTGGCTGTTCTGGAACTTTCTCTGTAGATCAGGCTGACCTCAAACTCAGAGATCTGACTGCCTCTGCTTCCTGAGCGATGGGCTTAAAGGTGTGCACCACCACCATCTGACTTCTAAATCTTTTTCTTAATAGGTACTAATCTATCCCAAGATGTTTATCCTTAAGACCTGATTAAATCCCAGAGAATTGTCAAAGTAGCTTTCACATAGCTGTTTCTTGGAACACATGCATTCAGTCCATAGTAGTGTTAGACGAACTTACAGCCTTACATGTAATACTGAACTGATACCCTTACATGTAATACTGAATTTTGGGCTGGGGAGATGGCTTAGTCTGTAAAGAGCTTGCTTCACAACTATGAGGACCTTCATTCAGACCCCTAGGGCCTATGTAAATGCCATGTGGTGGTTCTCCTCTGTAGCTCCAGTGTGTGGCAGGGGTAGAAACAGGAGGGTTTTCCTCAGGGGCCCACTAGCCAGCCAGTAAAGCCAATAATCAGTGTCAGAGACTCTATTTCAAGATATACAATGATCAATGATAGAGGATGACATTCAGCGTTGACCTTTGTCCTTTCTACAGGCACATGCAGGAGCACATCAGCACACACAAAACATGTTTTAAAGCATCTGTTTAATGTGTGCATGTGCATATGCCATAGGACATGGAGGTCAGAGGACAACTTGTAGGAGTTTGTTCTCTCCTTTCACCATGATGGTTCCAGGGTCGGAACTCAAATCACCAGGCTTGGCAGCAAGCACACTTGTTCACTGAACCATTTTGCCAGCCCCTGAAGCTTATTTTAATTAGAAAAATTATTACTTAACAATCTTTTCTGACTAAAAAGAAAATTAAAACCAGGTATGGTGGCACACACCTGTAATCCCAATATTTGAGGTGGAGAAAGGAAGGTCAGGCTACTTAGGGAGTGCAAGGCCAGCCTGGGATTCATGAGACCTTGTCTAAAAACAGAAACAAGCAAGCACCCCAGAAGGCCAGTGATATGGCTCAGTAGGTAAAGAGACTTGAAACATAATCCTGGCAGTTTGTTTTCAATCCCTTGAACCCATACAAAGGAGGAAAGAACAGATTTCATAAAGCTGTCCTCCGACCTTCACATACATGCCATGGCATGTCTGTCAACCCAATCATGAACACATTGTAATAATACAAACAGAAACAAAGTAGAAAATGATTCCAATAAAGAGGAATTTTGGTCTATAATCCCAGTGTTTGGGAGACTAAGGAAGGAGGCTTGGGAGTTAAAGGCCTGCTTGGTCTACTTAGCAAGTTCAAGGCTAGCCTTAGTTATAACAAGACCTTATGAGGGTGAGGAGGAAGAGGTCAGATACAGATAGGTAAGGAGAATAAAATCTGTAAACCTACAGTTTCAATGAATGTGTGTGTGTGTCCTTATGCCTGAAGCCACAAGATCCAAAGAAATTCAGCCTAAGAAACTAAGTGCTGAAAACCAGAGGGGATCAGGTGGAGAGCTCCAGAGGAGCTGGCTTCACTGTGGTGGGGAAGCAGCTTCTGACTTGACTGAACTGAACATGAGGTTTGAGGGGATGTGCATACATAAAAGAGGTCGGTATACAGGAAAGGCAGCAGATGGCAGCTTTGTCGGCCCACCTTGGTAATTTAATGAGACCCTGTCTCAAACACTGGGAAAGGTAGGATTGAGGAGATGCTCATCTGCTAAGAGAACCTACTGCTCTTCCAAAGGACCTGGGTTTGGTTCCCAGCACCCACATTTTGTCTCAGAACCATCTGTAACTAGTTCCCCAGGATCCAACACCCTATTCTAACTTCCATGGCACCAGACTTGCACATAGAGCACATGTGTTCTTGTAGGCAAGACACTCAAAATAAAACAGATACTTTAAAGTTTTTAAAAATAAATCTTAAAAATATTTTTAAGGGGCTGGATAGATGGCTTAGCTGGATAGATGTCTGCTCTTCCAAAAGACCCAGGTTCAGTTACCAGCACCCACATGGCAGCTCACAATTGTCTGTAACTCCAGTTCCAGGGGACCCAATACCCTCACAGAGACATACATGCAGGCAAAATAACAATGCACATAAAAAAATGAATATTTTAAAAATATTGTTTTAATTTTTTTTAAGGTGAAAAGGGGGCTGAGAATGTAGGTTGGTGGTAGAACACTTGCCTAGCATCCAGTGACTATTGACTTAGTTCCTAGTGTGGCAGAAGAAAATGAGGATGGGTTTAGGCTGTAGAGGACCTCAGGTGTGGGTATCAGCATATAGCAGCATGGATTTTGCTGGCATTGATGGGAGCAGAAGGACATGGGGAATGCAGGGCTCTATTGAGGATAGTTAAGTGGACAGTCATGTAGATCTAAAATACAGTAGAGACCAGTGGGTGACAGTTGACGTGCCAGGTAGCTGATAGTGCCCTGAGGGGAAGTGGAAGCCTTGTTTAGGCAGTGTTAGGTAAGAGACACAGCAAAAAGAAGGGAGGGGCATCCTGGGCTGACCGAGGCTGAGCAGCAGTGACAGGACTGGTTCTGTGCCAGGTTAGATGATACTTGTTGCTTGAGAGTTAGACCTGTTTTACAGTTGTCAGGGAAACAAGGCTGTGACTCGGGGACACTATATTTTCTCTGAAAGTGACATAATGTGGCCTGATATCAGGAAAGTGAGCTGTAGTAACAGTGCTTAAGAGTTCTACTCTCAGCAAGGGGTTAGCAGCGAGTTAGGGAGTGTTTCTCCTCTCCTGACTCATACCCTTCTCTTTCCCTGCACCTCTTCCCTGCACATCATTGCAGATTTCCCCAGGGAAGCCTCAGCCCAGCAGCCTTCCTGATCCTGTAGAATCCTATGGCTTCATGTAGTCAGCTTCATCCTTTTCCTTTAGTGGGTTCTGTATCTTTTAGTGGGGTCCCTGGAATCTCACAGGATCCTGCTCTCTGGTGACCATATTCAAGGTGAGAGTTGATGTGCTTGCTCCCTTTAGCAAGAAGGATGTCCTGAGGGGATGGGGGTAGCCAGGAAATCAGGAAAGCTACCAGGCAGAGACGGTGTAGTTATTTCATGCGTCTGAAGGGGGCTGAGGGGAACCTATGACCATCAGGAAGAACACAGGTATGACAGTGCACAGGGTGACCCTTGTAGACCTTGTATAAAAGAATGTTGGAGGAAGCTGGGGTACCCAGTCACCCCAGACGAGAAGATGCTGATCACAGCCTGTGATGGGCATTTGGGTGATACAAACCCTAGAGGTTGTTCCTGTGAGGGGCCTACCTCATGGGCAGAAACTCAGGCAGTTTCTGGCTACATTCCAGGCCATGTTGTGAGCAAACTGTGTTCTGGGTCAGCAAGGTCTAACTGTCAGGATGGAGGGTGTTTGGCCTAGACTGCAGCAAAGGGCAGCGGGGGGGGGGGGTGTAGAAAATGTAGGCCTGAAAGGCAAGTTGCTCTCCTTGCCAGTGACATACTGTTCTCATGTCCTCCAAAGGTATGACCCGAGACACAATCGCTGGTTCCAGATCCAGTCCTTGCAGCAGGAACATGCAGATCTGTGTGTGTGTGTCGTGGGCAAGTACATCTACGCTGTGGCAGGCCGTGACTACCACAATGACCTGAGTGCCGTGGAGCGCTATGATCCTGCTACCAACTCCTGGGACTATGTGGCCCCACTCAAGAGGGAGGTAAGGAAGCCTCCAATAAGAGCCTTCCCAGCTCCCTTCCATGGGCTGTACTCAGAGGCCCAGATCTGTTCTTGCTGATACAAGCTGGAAGATTTCCAAATATGTCAAAACAGAGGGACTCAGAGACTGGAGGGCAGCATGATTCACAGGTCTTTACTCAAACTCCTCCCTACAGGAAAACAGCCATGGGGCCTCCCAGAGGCCACAGAATGAGACCTTTGGAGGTCTTATTTTTATAAAGACAATAATCGTCATGTACATACAGCATAGCACCTTGCTTCAGTCCAGTTTGGAGATGCTTAAAATTATGTACATGATGCAAAGGTAATGCTTTATGGGGTGCATCTGATTCTTTTTGTGGTTCCTGGGTACTTTGGCCTAGCTCCAACTACCTGTGGGATTCAGGGCAAGGATAGGCCTTATTGGCATCAGCTCTAAAGCCCTGGCCTCTGAGGACAGGGGTTGAGGCTGTTGTGCACTTGCTCCAGGCTCACGCCTTAGATTGCCAGGCCCTCCAGAATCAGGATGGTGCAGTGGTCACACGTAAAAACTCTGCCCAACAGGGACCTGGACAAGAACTCTGGCTTTAGAGTCTTTCCACTACCTGTCATTTTTCTCTCTCACCCTTCCTCAAGCCCTTGGGGATTAAGACTTGGCTTCAATGGATTGAGGTCAGGATCTTCTGACCAAGTCACCCACACAGCAGGCCTGATTCCTGTCGTCCTCTCTACAGGCCCCCAGCCATGCCAGATCCTTGTTCTTTAGCTTCTTTGCAGGGAAGGAGGTCCTGCCCTAGTTCTGGAGAAAGGAGCAGATTTTGCATGGAAAATATCTGGGGCTGTCGAGATCTGATAGATCCTACCTGAGGAGTTTGAGAAAGGTTTGTGGGGGGGAGGGCTTGACCTCTTTGTCTGAGTCTGTGGACAGAACTGCAGTTCTTCATCTTGGCCACATAGGAGCAGTCTTGAGCTTCATTCAGTTTATTCTGCAGCTAGTCACCTTCATCTCTTCATGCATGTGGTCATCTCTTCCACTAAGTCACGGAGATCCAGTGGTGACAAATGACAAACCCTCCTCCAACAGGTGGATTACAGAAGAGACTTATTAATCAACCCAAACACTAGTAGAGTAGTTACAGTAAGTAGAATGATGGAAATGACGTCTGTCTGGGTAAGTGTCAGAGTAAGGCCTAAAAATGAATTAGCCATTTTCAGTGGGCAAAGGAGCTCCCAGGCCCGGGAGAGACGAGCTTTGAAGAGCCTTGTGAAGAGCAAACAGCCTGAAGAGTAAAGAAGTAAGGAGGGCAGTGTTGGGACCTGTGTGGTCTAGGACTGGGCCAGCCTGTGGAGGTCGAAGGAAATGGGAGGACTGAGAAGTGGTTTGGAGGCCACTCGAAGTTGTTTGTAGACGTAGATGTAAAACTAGACCCTTTAGACAAATGAAACAGAACAAGAGACAGATGTGGTGACAGTGCTTGTGATTTCAGTGCTGGGAGACAGACAGGAGGGTCACAGCAAACTTGAGGTCAGCCTGGTCTGCATAATAAATTCCAGGGCTATGTAACAGACCCCATCCTAACCAAAAGAACAAAACAAAACAAAAACAGAAGAAAATGTTAAGGTATGGGCTAGATGAGTTTATAGACTTGATGTCAAATATTTTAGCCATGAAAAAGGAAAACTGAGAAATCAGATCTTTTCAAAATTAAAAACTCTTGCTGGCAAAAGACCTTTTTAAAAAGTGCACTTACTTGTTAGGTGGTGGTGGCTCACACCTTTAATCCCAGCACTTGGGAAGTAGAGGCAGGCAGATCTAGGTGAGTTTGAGGACAGCCTGGTCTCGAAAAACCTAAATAAATAAACAAATAGATAAATAAGCGTGCCTATTTATGTTGTTGTGTGGCAGGGGACTTGTCAGTGTCAGAGAACAGCTTCCAGGAGTCAGCTCTCTAATTCCTCCATGTGAATCTTAGGAATCAAAGTAGGGTCTTTGGGGTGGGCAGCAAGAGCTTGTAGAAATTGAGCCATCTCACAAGCCCCACCCCCACATTTTTTGAAAAGAAACTTACGAAAGAAGTTACTGAGTAGCAAAAAAAATAGATGCAAACCGTATGTCTGAACCATAGTATTGAAGAAGTCTAGTATTGGGGTTTGTACCTTTAATCATTGTACGAGGCTCCTCTGTGCTATAGAGAACAAACAAGACAGGAGAAAGTAGGAGGGAACAAAAGAGTGGAGGAGATTTCACTGAGAAGATGGATGAACACATAAGAAAATAGCATCGTTCATCACAAGGAAATACACACCAGGCCACAGTGAGTGCTGCCTGAAACAGAAAGTGGCCGCTCCACCAAAGTTCATGCCACACAAGGTCACAGGTTGCCTGTGAGAATGTAAAGTAGTGGCAGCATCTTCCAGCTGCCATGCAACTCAGAGCTTGCCATCCTGGGGATTTATCTCGGAGAAATGAAGACTTTACCATGGATAATAATAACCACTTTTTTTTGGATAGTAGCCAGAAAGTGAACAAATGTCCTTCAACAGGTGAATGGCTAAATAAACTTGGTTGATTCAAGTTTATTAAGTTATTCAAGCAATAACAATGGAGAACCTAGACAGGGATACAAAGCCAGTTGTAAAGATTCTATTTTTAGACCAGGTAGGATGGTGTGTGCCTTTAATCCTAGCACTTAGGAGGCATAGGCGGGGAATCTTGAGGCCAACTTGGTCAGTATAGTGAGTTTAGGACAGTCATGGATTCACAGAGAGTTCCAGGATAGAGAGACCTTGTTTCAAAACAAGACCAAACCTGTTTTATCTTAGTTATATGTTCTTGAAATGACAACATTGTGGAAATGGGAAAAGATTGATGATTGTCAGACATTAGGAATGGGGATTTGGGTCAGGAGAGAAGTGGCTGTGACTGTTGTCAACTTACACTGACCGACAGAGAGATTAGTTCTCCCAAGCCAAGTGTTTGGACAGCACAGCACTGCAGTCTAGGACACACCATCACTGAAGTGGGAGTGTTCTTTGTATGATTGTCCAGTGCAGTCTGTGAGGTTGAAGTCCCTTGGGTAAAGGGTCATAACAGTATCTGTGTAAAACCTACACATGCTGAACCTGCTCTGTCACAAGCCTAATCCCAGCTACTTGGGAAACAGAGACAGGAAGAGCAAAAGTTCAAGGTGAGCCTGGGCTACAGAGTATAAAGCCAGACCCTTTCTGAAAGTAAAAAAATTGTAAGGGTTGCTGGGTTTGGTGGCATAGTCATTTAATCCCGTAACTCAGGAGGTAGAGGCAGGTAGATCTTTGTGATTTTGTCTACAGAGCACATTCCAAGATAGCCAGAAAGAACTACACAGTGAGACCCTGTCTCAAAAATCACCCCCCCCCCAAGAAGAAAGAAATGTAGGGGCTATAAGTATAGCTTAGTTGGTAGAGTGCTTGGTTAACATGCATGAAGCCCTGAGTTCAGCCCTTAGTATCAAATAACCCTGGAGTCATGCACACACCTATAATCCTACCCAGCTAGCATTGGGCGGATTGAGGTGGAAGCAGAGAGATCAGAGGATCAGGGTCATCCTTGGCTATGTAGCAGGTTCTAGGTCAGCCTGTGATACCTGAGACCCTGTCTCAAACAAACAAACAAAAAAAGATAAGTATGACTCAGTGGTAGGACATTTGCCTTCATTTGCAAGCCCATGTGTTCAGTTCCCTATCCTGTATTACTTAACACGTGGTACAATATAAATGATATGTAAATTCTTTTATACAGAGGACTGAATCTCTGTACATGTTCAGTACAGATGTAGTATTTTGACTGGAAAGGTTGGGTGATGGGAAGGGCAGGTTCTTGCTGCCATGTGCTTCTCTGGCAGCTTGGAGCGGGCTTTGGTTTTCTTGTTCCCATCCAGATGTTTCCTTTAGGGACAAAGAAACAAAGATTACAATCAGTCTGGATCTGTAGTTAGCATACCCTCTTGGAAAGAGGTTAGGGGTCAACAAGTAGGGAAGAGTAACCTGATAGAATCCGGGGTGAATTCTCCTCAGTGTGTGAAGGTACATCAGATGTGAAACCTTGATTGGTGTGTTACCAGGCAGGTGCGGAGTGGTGGCAGCAGCCACTACTGACCATCTTCCTCACTGCCTTCTTGCCCATTCCTGTCCCTTTTGATGACTCCAAACAGGTGTATGCCCATGCAGGCACCACCCTGCAGGGAAAGATGTACATTACCTGTGGTCGCAGAGGAGAGGACTACCTGAAGGAGACACACTGCTACGACCCAGGAAGCAATACCTGGCATACTCTGGCTGATGGGCCTGTGCGACGTGCCTGGCATGGCATGGCTGCCCTCCTCGACAAGCTGTTTGTGATTGGAGGCAGCAACAATGATGCTGGCTACAGGAGGGATGTGCACCAGGTGAGCTGGGTCCAGGGAGTTTCCATGTACCCTCTGGTTCCATTCATGCATAGCCTCCCTACTTCACCAGAAGGGCACATGTGTTAAACTTGTTGAACACATAACAACTTATCATCACTCCAAGTCCACAGCTTACATAAAGGCTCATACTTAATGCTGTACATTCTATATAATGCAAACATAGGACCGCCATAGTAGTTTCACCTGTGCCTTTAGTTATTATGTTTTCATCAAAAAGTTAACATACCCATCCATGCTGGATGTGGTAGCCACACCTTTTGTCCCAGCACTCGGGAGACAGAGAGGCAGGTGGATCTCTGGATTCAAAGCCAACCTGGTCTATAAGAGGGAGTTCCAGGATAGCCAGGGCTACACAGTGAAATTCTGTCTGAAAAAAAAAAAAAAAAGCTAACGTACCCACATTGTATACCCTCCAACAAAGACTAGAGAAGAAGTGACAGGCACTTATCCTCTCACTTGTACTGTTCGCTCTCGATCTGTCTGTGATTTGCTTCTAGCTGTTCATAGTCCAAGAGCATCCCAGGCCAAGTTTGGTAGTCCATTTCTGTAACCCCAACACTTGAGCCTGAGGCTGGAGGATTCCAAGTTTAAGACAAGTCTGGGCTATGCAGTGAAATGTAATTAAAGAAACAAAATGTGCTTTTCTAACCAGCGTTGTCCCCAGTGTTCTCCAGTTTAACATTGTGTGTATATGTGTGTGTGTGTGTGTGTATACATTGAGAAATTAAACAACCCAGAGTATCACATGTGCTAGAGAGACTCTCTATACTATAGTTAATCTACAGTTGACTTTTATTTTCAGGTAGAATTTCACTTAGTTGCCCAAGCTGGCCTTGAACTCACTTTGTAGCTCCATCAGAACTCCTAGCTTGGGCAGTCCTTCCTCACTCCTTTAGCTGTGCCTGGGCAGCGCTCTGTTCTCAGTGTATCATCTGTGTTAGTCTAAGCTTTACTCCACATTACATTATGAATAATACTGTCATTGAAGAGCCTGTCAGGTAGTTCGGATCCTCTCAGGTTCATGAGTCTCAGCCCCTACCCCAGACCATTGACCTGGAAGCTCTGGGGAGTGGGGCTTGGCCACCTGGATTAACATTTCCTCACGTGGTAGAACTTGACTAGTGTAAAGTTTCTCATTGTTTCCATCACAAATTGCCACAAACCTTAATAATTTATTGTCACAGTCTTAAGTCCAACAGACTGACATCAAGATGTCAATGGGGTATCTTTCCCTGTTGGCAGTATTTAGTTTGTGGTCATTGCAGTTTCCTGGCTAGCTGTGGACAGCCTTTCTTGGCTGCCTTACTTGTGGTAACCACTTCATCTTTAAGCCAGCAAGGGCAGGTGGAGTCCTTCACGTCCCTTCTACCTGACTTTCCCTTTCTTATTTTGAGTAATTAAAGATGTTCCTCCATTCATGATAGGATTGTAAATCTATAGTCTTATAACAAACTAAAACTATCCTAGTTCAGATGTACATTTAAACCAGGCTAGGAAAATAGCTGTGTCCATAAAGTGCTTTCCATAGAAGCTTGAGGGCCAGAGTTTGTTTCTCCCACATCATAAAAACTGTCTGCTTGTAACCCCAGTGCTGGGACTTGAAGACAGACAGATCTCTCTCTCTGGAGTTTGCTGGCCAATATAACCTGATTGTTGAGCCCAGGTCTCCATGAGAGATCCTGTCACAGAAAACGCAGTGGGTGACTCCTGAGGAACATGAGGCCAACCTGGCCTCCACACATACAAATGCATTTAGCCCCCTGACCTATGGGCTGCTATCACTTAGCAACATGGGGTGCTGCAGGAGCTCAGTTGCTCCCCTTGGAGATGGAGTAGTTGACGTGGACTGCAGCTCACCCTCTCACCCAGCACCACACAAGAATCATACCAACTCATGAAAAGGCTCTGAACCATGATTTCTGCCAAAATTTACAGCAATGTAAAGCTGAAAAATTTTAAGTGAAACCTTAGGTCAGAGCTGTCTGTAGACTGGGCACAGTGGCACGCTCCTGAGCTGACTCTGCAAGTTTGAAGCCAGCCTGGTCTACATAAAAAGCTACAAGCCGGAGAGTGTTATGTATGTAGATGGGTCTACCCAGAAAATATGCCTCCCCCCCCCAAAAAAAGCTGCCCCACAACCCTTAATCACGTCTATAAAGCTAGTTTTGCCATGTAACATGGCACAGTCATAGGTTCCAAAGATTAGGATGTGGACATCCTGGGGTGAGGAAGCATTATTTTGTATATTGTACCTGGAATCCCAATTTGACTACTTAGTGAAACAGATAAGATTGTGAGCCATGGGGTTGGACAGATGACCCAGTGGTTAAGAGCACTGACTGATTTTCCAGAGGTCCTGAGTTAAATTCCCAGCAACCACATGGTGACTCTAGGGACCATCTCTAGTGGGATCTGATACCCTCTTCTGACGTAAAAGTGTGCATGCAGATAGAGCACTCCTATACATGAAATAAATAAATCTTTGAAAAGAAAAAAAGATGTTGAGCCATTGTTACTCAGGCTTGTCACCTCAACACGTGGGAGCAAAGTAGGAGAATTGCCACGATTTCTAGTATGTGTCGTCCACACACCAGAGTCCAGCCAGCCAGGACTGTACGGCAGTATTTATTTTTATTTATAAAATGGTCTGAATATGCACCCCAACTTGCTGTATTGATGAGACGAGACTGGCCTAGACCTCAGAGGGAGCCGCCTGCCTCTGTCTCCCAAGTGCTGGGATTAAAGGTGTGTGCCGCAACTGCCCAGTTTGAAGGAAATGTTTAAATCTCTCTCTCTCTCTCTCTCTCTTTTATTTTGTTTTTTCAAGACAGTGTTTCTCTGTAGTTTTGGAGCCTGTCCTGGAACTAGCTCTTGTAGACCAGTCTGGCCTCAAACTCACAGAGATCCTCCTGCCTCTGCCTTCCGAGTGCTGGGGTTAAAGGCATGTGCTGCCAACACCCAACTTAAATGTCTCTTAATACAACGACCTAATCCCTTCCTGACATGTGAGACAGGCACACACCGTGGGCTTTGCCATACCTTTACCAGCATTGGGTTTTATGATTTCCTTCCTTCCATGATTGCAAGTTACCAGGTCACATTTTGGTTTACATTTCTTGGATTATTAGTAGATTGGTTTTTTCCCCAAGTCTTTTTTTTTAAACTACATTGACTATTTTATTTATGAAAAGAAGGTTGGTCTTACTTGGTCAGCAAGTAGCTGCTTCCACACACACTCATGAGTATGAGTAGGGGTGCTATGAAGAGGAAAAATGTTAGGTGGGATCCATGGGAACGGGAGAAGCAGGACTGGATATGGAGATGAGAGGGAGACTCCTGCTGACCGCTCGGGAGGCAAGATGTTGGCCTACAGCCAAGTGAAGCTGCGAGTAACAGATGACAAAAGTGACCTGGGGTGGGCTGGCAAACTGTCTCAGACGATGCCTGTGTTGACCCTGACCTTGGCTTTGCAGGTGGCTTGCTACAGCTGCACATCTCGGCAGTGGTCAACAGTTTGCCCACTCCCAGCTGGGCATGGCGAACCTGGTATTGCTGTACTAGACAACAGGATATATGTGCTGGGTGGCCGCTCTCACAACCGAGGCAGCCGCACAGGCTATGTGCACATCTACGACATGGAGAAAGACTGCTGGGAAGAGGGACCCCAGCTGAACAATTCCATCTCAGGCCTTGCAGCTTGTGTGCTCACCCTGCCCCGCTCCCTGCTCTGTGAGCCACCCCGAGGGACCCCCAACCGTAGCCAGGCAGATGCAGACTTCGCCTCTGAAGTAATGAGTGTGTCAGACTGGGAGGAGTTTGACAACTCTAGTGAGGACTAGGGCTCTCATGCCTTGTTTTTGGGAGGGGATAACGGGTGGTGATGGCCATTGGGTCTGGGTTAGAATACCAGGCTCTGGGGTAGGGCCCTTCCCAAGCCCTCCTGGTTCACCAGCCGCCCTTTCCACTCTATTTCTTCAACCAGCCTGCTGCCAGCATTTGCAAACTCTGTGGCTGTGAGTTATATTACAAAGAAAAGTGCTCCAGAAAGGCTGGCTGTCCTCTGAGGGAGTAATCAGGCCCATCCTCTGAACGCTGAAGGGCTGCCCTCTTGTTTGGCCTCTTCCCCTTAGTCTGGTCCCTGATGGGTTAAGTAAGGTCCCTTCTGCAAGAGGTCCTGGGTCTAGCAGTCATAGCTGTGGTCAGAACTCATGACTCCTTTCTGTGAACCACATGATCTGGTGAGCAGCTCCAGCTGCCTGTAGCCAGGGCCTTGAGCAGCTGGGGAACTCTTAAGGTACGGAGTGTACCTGGAACTGGTCCTAGGGATGAAGAGATGCCCCCATAGCTGTGTGTTTCTGACCCAGTATTGTTGAAAAATGAAATAAAACATTATGCAAAAGGTGTTGTGTCTTCTGTGGCACAGTCTGGGTTTTTTCCTTTCCAGTCTTTCGGCCTCTCTGAATGGCATCCAAGGAGGCAGTTTTCAAGTCAACTGCCCTGGGGAAGGGGCTTGGCATGGGAACTGAGGCACCACGAGGTCACTACCCTGCTTCAGACATCTGATAAGCTCCCCAAGCTAAAAGGATGTTGGTCACAGAGACCAGGACCTGCCCCACTGAGGTGGCAAATAGCTATCTTTTTCCCAGTCAGGGCATCTAGAATGTCTGCCCTGTGGCTCACCAGCTCCTCCTGCCCTAGTCCCTGGGCAGCCTGCCACTGGCTGGTGCAGACTCTGGTTGTGGTGCTGAAGGAGTAACTTAGTTCCATCCTCCTTGGAGAGCCCAGGACGGTTCACTTCACTGGATGGATGACATCCAGGCTGGTTTACGGTAGAAAGTTCTTGGCTCCTGGGTGTGTGATTCAATGCTGAAGCACTTGCCTAGAGTATGATCCAGACATGAAAAGTGTGGGACAGAACAGTGAAGTCCTGGTCTGTGTCAGAAAATAGATCTAAGGCACAAGAGAAGGGGTGGCAGTGTCTATCACCCAATTGTAGGTTCCTATATAGGACTTCTTCCCACCTCCTGACTTCCCAAAAGTTTGTCAGATGACCCTTGGGTAATCAATCATCTTGGGGGCTACATTAGTATAGCAGGCAAATCTCTAGTCACCTTTACTAGCACCTCCCCTACCCTTTGGGAGCTATCTGGTATGGCATATACCCAATGTGGGTGGCCTCAGAGTCCAAACATCGACCTTGCTTCCAGAACACCTTCCCTGCTGTTTGTTCCAAGACCTTCAATTGCAGGTTCCTATCACAGACCACAGGCCTCCCCCGAGGAATGAGCAGCTGGGCAGAGGGAGCACCCAATCTTCCCACTGGTGCCCTTTCAAGGAAGGAGAGAATGCAGAGGGGTAGAGTGATGGACGGATGGGTTGAGAAAGGGTAGTCGGTCACTCTGGGTCCCTGAAGGCAGTGGGTTGGAGACTTGGAGTTGGTATCTGTAACCTCACTGTCTTAGGATCTTGGGCCCCTAAGGGAAACATAACTTCACGCGGATACCTCAGGGTGACAAACCCCACCCAAATGTTAACACCTGCCTGAAGAAAGCCACTTCTTCAAGGGCAAGTGACCACTTCCCCCAGTTCCAAGTAGGACACCATTTTTCAGGTCTCAGAGTACTTTGTGTACCTTTGTGCTAACACTGTTGTCATCCAAAGCCAAATGTGGCCAAGCTATACAGAAGGGTTCTGGTTGGCCAAAGGGTAAGGGGAGCCCTCTGAGGTCATACGGGGTTTTCTGGTCGTGTGTTCTGGCTTTGTCTATACTGCACTCTTAGGACATGAGTTATCTGGTCTCATCTCAGTCCCATGCCCCTTGCCTACAACCACAGGGGGGTATGAAGTCTCTGATGATACCCACTGCCCAGTGTCACCACTCCCAATGTCAAACTGTAAACCAAAGTAAACCTTTCCCTTTTTTAAAAGAAAATATTTTTTGAGACAGGATCTCTCTATAACCCTGGGTGTATTAGAACTTGCTGTGTAGATAGAAAAGTTGTCCTCAAACTCATAAAGGTCCTGTTTCCTGAGATCTAAGACATGCCACCACTAACACCCAGATAAACCAGATAAACTTTCTTTTTCCTTTTTTTTTCTTTTTTCCTTTTTTTTTTTTTTTTTTTTTTGAGACAAGGTTTCTCTGTGTAACTGTCCTGGGACTGGGACTCGCTTTTTTGTAGATCAAGACTGGCCTCGATCTCACAGAGATCCGCCTGCCTCTGCCTCCCAAATGCTGGGATTAAAGACTGCTGCCACCGCCCAGCAAACTTTTCTTTACGTTGCTTTTGTCAACGTATTTTGTCACAGCAGCGGGAAGTGTAAGACAACATCCCGAGTCATCTGGAGGTGAACCTACAAGGCTGCAGTGTGTGCCAGGTGCCCAGGCAGGAGTGCACCCTGACTTAGGAAGATGGATAAATGGGGTGTGTGGGTGTCGTGTAGAGTCATGTAAGGAGGGTGTCGTGCAGGTTGTGCTTTCACAGACATCAAGCCATGGGAGTTGTTCCATGGGAAGCATGTAAGCTGATGCCATTGGAATGTGGCCCAGCCAGGGTTTCCCCTAAGGTCCGGTAAGGTCAGTACCTATAAAGTCTGGGGTGAACCTGGCAACCACAGGCACTTCAGCTGGTGGCAACTGTGAGAGCCTCCTTGGGGAAGAGCGCTGCTGAAGGTAGAGCTTGCTCAGCCTCAGCTTCCCAGAAGTGGTTGGCTTATTGACTTGTGTTGAGAAGTGTTTGCATTTGTGACCACATAGAAAGACTTCCTTTTACCCACCTCCCCCCCCCCCTGCACCACCAGCCTCACCAGGCTGAGAAGAGACCTGAGGTCCCACCCCCTCCCCCAGCCTGCTAATGCCTATGGCCTTGAGCCTGTCCATTGTTCTGGTTCAAACTGGTCCTTCAGGCTCCCTTTCTACACCACCTGCCCGTGATACTCAAGGTGCCTTCTGCTTGCTACTCAAGAGGATGTTGTCTAATTTTCCCCTCGAGTCAGAAGGACAAACTCCTCCTTGGTGGGACATGGCTGCCAACGGGTATGTGAACTTCCTGCTCGGGGTCTGGGACACAGCCTACCTCCTGAGCTCTCCTGCTTTGTGTTTTCTGGACCTATACAACTCCAACCCTCTCCTCTCTAACCTGAGCTGTGGTAACCATAAGTATTGTGTTCAGCTATTCCTGGGTGAAGCCAGTGATTCAAGACAGTTTTGAAAGTAGAGCTTACTGTTGAGGGCTCCTGCCCTAAGCCTCCATCTTGCCTAGGGGTTCCATCTCTAAGCTTACGTAGAATTGGGAGAATGATAGCTTTAATCATGGCCAAGTTGGTGCTAGGATGGTCATTGATTCTGCAGCTCCTTTGACAGGCATGCTGATGTCATACTAAGGTCACTGGAGGTTCCTGGTGAAGGCAACTTACAAGTCTTAGAAAGCTTCTTGTTTCTCTTCCTTGACAACTCACTTTAGTACACAGGAAATAAAGCAAAAAGCAGATTTGGGCCGGGTGGTGGTGGCGCATGCCTTTAATCCCAGCACTCGGGAGGCAGAGGCAGGCGGATCTCTGTGAGTTCGAGACCAGCCTGGTCTACAAGCGCTAGTTCCAGGACAGGCTCCAAAGCCACAGAGAAACCCTGTCTCGAAAAACCAAAGCATATTTGGTAGAGACAGATCAACCTACTTAGTAGCTTCCCTGTAGCCCTGCTTGTCCTGATGTAATAGGTGTCTCTGTAAGCATTGCAGCTTGGATGGAAAGGGAGGGATCCTGGCAGCTGGGAACCAAGGAATACCAGAAAGGCACCATAAGCCTAGCAGCTTGCAGCCCTGCTCTAGAAGGGGAAGGTTTCCCCAATGCAAGCTTAACAGTTCTGCTCTGGCAGGGGAGGCTTTCCCCAACAAAGTTGTCACAGTTTCTGGAAGTCCAGTGTAACAACTTGGCCTTGCTAGGGGAACTGTTACAGTATTGCTCGGTTTCCGGGGGGTCTGGCAGAAACCTCATTCAGGAGATTTGTTGGGAGGGAAGAATGAAGGAGGGTGATTACCTCTGCCAGGGTGGGGAAACAGCAGCTGCAAACTAAACAGGTGCAGGGCTTATATAGGGCTTCTTAGGGGCGGGGTTTTTCCAGGGTGAAGATTTTCAGGATGGCGATTGGTTGAATTTCAATCCCAAATTTTGGACAAACTCAGAGATTGGCTGGGTTTTGTGCTCAGGGATTGGCTGGTTTTGTGTTCAGGGATTAGTTGGTTTTTTTGTGCTTACTTGGTCAGGGGCAGAGTGTGTTTCTTTAGCTCTGTTTCAGGCCCAAAGTGTGTTTCTTTTACTGACCTTTTTAGTCTTTTGGCTCTGGTTTCAGGACCAGAGTGTGCTTCTTTCACTGGCTCTGGTTTCAGGTCCAAAGTGTGTTTCTTTGGCTCTGCTTTCTGGGCCTAAGTATGTTTCTTTCACTGGCTCCAGGTTCATAGCCAGGGTGTGTTTCTTTGGCTGTCCTTTTTACCCTTCGGTCTCCATCTGTCAGTCTTGATTCCACGTTCTGAACTTTTCCCTCTTGGGAGCCAGTAACCTTCTTGAGTTGAATTCATACCCTGGGCACCCCCAGTTCCTCTCCATCCCTTAACAGGGCTTCTGAGTTTCACTTTCTATCTCCAATGTCCCCATCATATCAGAGACCTTGGCTGTTCCTTCTGCTCCCACCTCTCCAATATTTCCTGCAGCCAATTCCTTTCCCTAGGTCTCCAGTCCATTTCCACTGGTCTTTGCCTACGTTTTGCACGCTACAGGAGATGTTGATGGCACACCACAGGACAAGGCCAGTGTGTGACCCAGGGCCTTTGCTGGGGCCCCTTCCCTCCCGGGCCTGGCGGCTCCAGTGCTCCAGTGCTGTCTGGCCAGGCGGGTGGAAAGGCACAGACTAGGACTCCTTCGCGGACTCCTGCAGCTCCTTCCTCCCGCAGCGCTGCCCCCCCCCAACTTCGCCCAGAGTTCGTGCGTGGCCAGGTGGGGGCGGGGGCCGAGCAAAGGGGCGGAGGCGCGGCCAGAGGGTGGGGTCTGGCGCGCGGGGCGGGCGCTGCCGCCTGGCCGGCCGCGCTGGCCCAGGATCAGGGAGCCGATGTGGAATTTCCTGCCCGGCCCGGCGCCCCTCCTGCCGCCCCCCGCCCGGCCTCGCACTCCGCTTCCGGCCGCCCTCGCCGCGGCCGCACCCGCGCCCGCGCCCACCCGCGCCTGCCCCGCGCCTCATGGAGGGCGCAGGGTCCCGGGGGGCCGGGCCGGCGCGGTGCCAGGGAGCCCGAGGGCCGCCGCCGCTGCTGCTGCTGCTCTGGCTGCTGCCCGCTCTCGCGGCGTCCCAGGAGTTGAACCCGCGAGGCCGCAACGTGTGCCGCACGCCCGGGTAGGAGCTGGGCCTGGCCGAGGCTTGGGGCGCGAAGCGGGCTGGGGGTAGCGGCGCCTCATTGCGGTCCGGGGTATCCAGAACTTCGCTAAACTGGTCACACGAGTCCCTCGGGCCTCCCTCGCGACTTGGGCTCGGTTCCAGGCCGAGTCTGGGCCCCCGGGGTGCATCGGAGGGCCGACTGGACCGGAGATCACCTGAGGGGATAACGGAACGCTGTGGGCTCCCAGAGGTGGTACTGTGTAGTGTCCAAAAATGTCAGGAAAGACCAGAAAAGAGCTACTCTCGAGGCCAAGGAAGGGCATTCCGAGGGAGGGAACAGCATGTGCAGACAGGCTCCAGGAGCCAGTGGCTTGAGCCTGGAATGGGGGCGAGAAGGGCGAAGAAGCGAGCTGGGCACTGGGAAGGTCTTTGAGACTTGGAAGGATGGATTTTGTCTTGGTTCTTGGGCGCGGAGTGGGAGGAGGATGGTGGTGGAAGTGAGCACGGAAAAGCTGGAGCTCACGTCGGACCAGAAACCGGAGTGGTGAGGACAATGATGGACGGCGCGGTGGGAGGACGTGGGAACCCCTGTGGGCTCCTAGGGCGGACACTGGGTGCGCGGAGGTGGGTGTCTGAGCGGATCTTGCTGGGGAAGCTGGTGTGGGACAGGCCCAGCCAGAGGCCGTGGAGCCCGGAGCCTGTGCGGAAGGTGAAGAGCGACGCCGCGGAGTCGCAAAAGCCCAGGGACCTGTCGGCTGGTCCAATCCACGACGCACTCAAGTCATCTCTGCACAGAGCCGAGGAACCCGCGGTGGGGAGCCTCTGCGGGTGCTGGGGAGACTGCGTTGACACTCCAGGCTGGGGCCCCGGTTGCGCTCTGGGTCTAAGGTCCCCCGGGGGTGCGAAAGGTCAGCCTGGGTTTCGGAGAGTCAAAGTAGACACGGGGCTTCCAAAATCGGATCGGGATGCGGCAGACCACTCCCGGCTGCGAGCCCCGCCTCGGAGGCGGGGGCCCGCCTGGCTAGCCATCTGCTTCGCATCGCCGCCGCCGCCTCCTCCCGGGCCTCCCCGGCCCCAGGAATGTAGCGGCAGAGGCAGGCGGGGCGGTGCCTGGGGAGGGCGGTCAGCCCTCACCAGGCCTTCTCCTCCTCAGGCGGGCGGGCTTGGGTGGTGGGTGAAGCTGAAGTGGGGGAGCCCTTGGCCTCCAATATTCCCGCCAAACGATCTCAGCAGAAGGTGGGCTGTTTCGGTAACACACATCCGCGGTGGATTTGCCTTCATACCCTGGCGACACACTGCCCCGGCTGTCTGGGTTTAACAAATACCTGGATTTTCTGGGTCTTTCTCCATCTCCGTTAAGTAGTGTTGGATGGACTTCAGCTCCTGGTGCTGGAGTTGGGGGGTAGGTTGCCGTGACTGTGTGTGGGGTGTTTGTGGGAAGAACGGTCTCTGGACTGTGCCCACCCGAGTCTGGGCCATCCTTATGGTTATAATGAATGAGGTCCGGGAGGGAGAGGTGCGAACTCAGCCAGTATATCATATTGTGCACGCTGTGCTGGGCCTGTTAGTGCAGGGGCTCTGCCCCATAGTCCAGTGCCTTGTGTACCAAGTGGTTATTGAGTTGGGAGTACCGTTTCCTTTAGCATGATCAGGGAAGATCCACCATAATGAGCACAGGCTTACAGGAGAGGAGGCAGTCCTGAAGGTATTTGAGACACAGCTCACCCTACACCCCTCCCCCTTCTAGTAGGTTCCTTGGAAGCCCTGCAGATACTGGGGAGGGGTGTAGAGGGGGTGCCAACGAGATGCCAAGGCCACAGGAGGTGTGTCCAGTGCTCTGAAACTGAGGCCGCTTTTCTTAGAGGGGACACCTAACCGGGTAAGGATGCGCTCTGAGGCCGGGGATGAGCGGTTAGGAGGTGAAAGGTGGCTCTCTGAAGGCTGGAAGAGAGAGCAGACCTAGTTCTTAGTCTGGTGTGAGCATGGTCTCAGCTTCACAGCATGGCAAGCATGGAAGGGGCAGAGGCCACCTGAGACAGAGGAGGTTGGTTCTTGGCACTCCTGAGCTCTCTAGGTTGTGATGTCTTCCAGTGGGCAGTTGCATTAACAAATCTAGCTTTGAGGGGGCAGGCCACACTGAACAGATCCCATAGCATGACTCTTTACCTGGTGGGGACTGGAAGAGCTCCCTGGAGAAGCTGGCATGGACAGGACAGAGAAGAGCCATGTCTGGGTGCAAGAGGAGAGCCAGACGTGTGGGAACCCAGAGGAGGGGTAGATGCAGAAGCTTCCTTGCTTGGATCTGGAAGTGACCAGGGACAGATATAGATCTAATGAGAGGGCTCTAAAGTGGGGGAAATGAGATGGTTGCCACACAGCAATGGTAGTGGCCTCCAGAGCATTGACCTGTAGCACCACACACTTCTGATTTGTCAAGGTAGCACTCACTCTGACAGCCATCCTCATCTGCAGTGATGGTCCCTGCTGGAATGAAGACACTTGTCTTGGTGAACAGGAATGGGCTTGGTTCTGCTGCTAGCCTGCTCCCATTACTGTAAATTGCCCTGCGCAGACAAGGCACTTCTCTGAGCTGCAGGTTTTTGTTTTTTTCTTTTCTTTTCTTTTTGTTTTTCAAGACAGGGTTTCTCTGTAGCTTTGGAACCTGTCCTGAAACTAGCTCTTGTAGACCAGGCTGGCCTCGGACTCACAGAGATCCACCAGCCTCTGTCTCCCAAGTGCTGGGATTAAAGGCGTGCGCCACCACCGCCCGGCTAGCTGCAGGTTCTTTAGCTAAACAGTGGGACTTGAAGCTGCTGGACTGTGTGTAAAGGAACATGTCACCAAGGATGATGATCTGAGTCCAATTGCCAGAACCCTCATGGTGGAAGGAGAAAATTGACCTCCACAACTTGTCTCCAATCTCCACATGCACAAAGTGGTTTATATGCTCTCTCTCTCTCTCTCTCTCTCTCTCTCTCTCTCTCTCTCTCTCTCTCTCTCTCTCTCTCTCTCTCACACACACACACACACACACACACACACACACACACACACACACACACACACACACAGGTGGAGGGAGACAAATACTTGCATGCTTGTTTGTTTTAAAGAATGGGACCCAGGGATCTGACAAGAGGAAAGAGCTAAGATGCTTGCAGTGTGCTGGTTACTGCAGTCTGCTTTCCCACGTATGTTGACCCACCCGTAAACACCATTGAGTGTGGCCCTAGATCCAGTCTCCCAAGCATAGAACCGTGTACTAGGCCAGCCAGGGAGGACAGGACCAAGTGTTTCTGGGCTCCCACCAGGCCACCTGGCAATTGTGAATAAGTGCTATCAGGAGAGTCTGGTGTAGAGCCAGGTGGAAGTGAGACGTGGACCTGTGGACCCTGGTCTCTCTGAGAAGGGATCCTTGGCATCCCTGGGGCAAGGTGGGTGGGCCAATGTGGACAACAAAAACAGGCATGTTTCATTTTCTGTGGTTTACACTTGTATCTGTGGAAATATGCAAAGCCCAGTCCCCTAGTTTAAGGTTTTATGGGCCCTGTCCCTAAGGTCCCAACTTTGATCTGGGGGAGAACAGAACTCTTTGCCTGGGCATGGGGCCTTTTGAGGCATCTGGATCCTATCTACAGTATGACTGTTACCCCCAAACTGGTCTGGGGCAGTGTGGGCTTTCCTTTCAACCTGTCCCAGACCCTGCGGGGGTTCTAAATTCCCTAGCCTCAGAGGAAGCACACTTGTTTTCTCTAAACTGTAAATGGATGCTACATTTCTGTAGGATGGAGGTAAAACTCTGGAGCTCAGGAGGCTCTGGGGAGCTATGGCTTCAGTGACTGTCCCTTCTACTGTAATGGGTACACCCAAACTCAATTCCAAGGCACCCTCCCTGGCTTCATTTGACAGGGCTTTCACACCAGAGACCTTTCCAGGATGACCCACTCTGAAATGATGCATTCAGAAATTCTGGGGTGTAGCTCAAGGTTTCGCCCTCAGCAGAAGTCCCCTGTAAAACAGACATAGCATGCACTTTGTAAGGTCAAATAAATAAGAGTAAAACATTAAGTACAACTAAATACTCCAGCCTGCCTGCCTCTGGAAGGCTTTGGGCCTCAGTTTACTTTGACTCCCATGTGTGGTTCCCCTGGCCTACAGCAAGGTTCCCAGGCGTCTGCCTCCAGGAAACCCCTCGGGGGAACTCTGCAGGGTCTACAGTGGCACCATCCTCTCCTCAAGGATGCTCGGCCACCCTGGGTTTTAGCCCCTCAGGCCCATCTGGCAATGGTGCCATCACAGTCATGTCACATTTGGATCCCAAACCCATCTGGCTAGGCCCCCAACCCTGAGAAACGTGCTAGACCTTCAAAAAGATTGTGAGAGGCAGGTGGCTCCCTACTCCTACTCACAGTGGTCCCTTCTTGGCCTCACTGCGCCCTATTTCTTACCCTTGAGGCTGATGGGATGGAGGAGCCCCTGTAGATGACAGTTCTTGGAGGTGAGCTCTTGGGGTCTTGCTCTTTTCTCCTTTTGTATGCGCTTCTGGCTGCGGAGAAGTGTTTGTTCCCTCGCCTACCACTGTCTGACAGGCAGCAGGCTTGGGTATCCAACCACTTCCCTAAGGCAGGACACCATGAAGGCTGGGGAAGGAGTGTAGGGGAAAGGGCTTTGGACTCAGACTCAGACGTCCTCTGCTTCAAGTTCCCAGGTGCTCACGTGCTGCGCTGGCTGGAGGCAGTTGGGGGATGAGTGTGGGATCGGTGAGTGGGGCTTTCTGGGGTCCCGGGCAGGCGGGGGGGGGCAGGGTGGAGTTGGAAAGAGCGCGTGCTGCAGCTCAGCCCTTCTTGTTTGCAGCGGTGTGTGAAGGAAATTCTACGTGCTCAGAAAACGAGGTGTGCGTGCGGCCTGGCGAGTGCCGCTGTCGTCATGGCTACTTCGGTGCCAACTGCGACACTAGTGAGCGCGGGGCGAGGTGGGGTTGGGTGTTGGACAGCTTGGAGGGAAACTAGAGAGATTACAAGGAGGCAGATTGGGGCTGGGTTGGCTTTGGGGGGCTGGCTATGGCAGAGCTGAGGATGGGATGTATGCAAGCTGACAACTAAGTTATCGCCCACCCCCCCCCGGGTTCTTGCAGAGTGCCCGCGCCAGTTCTGGGGCCCCGACTGCAAGGAGAGGTGCAGTTGTCACCCTCACGGACAGTGCGAGGACGTGACCGGACAGTGTACGTGTCACGCGCGCCGCTGGGGTGCGCGCTGCGAGCATGCGTGCCAGTGCCAGCATGGCACGTGCCACCCGCGGAGCGGCGCGTGCCGCTGCGAGCCGGGCTGGTGGGGTGCGCAGTGTGCTAGCGCATGCTACTGCAGCGCTACATCACGGTGCGATCCACAGACCGGCGCCTGCCTGTGCCACGCGGGCTGGTGGGGCCGCAGCTGCAACAACCAGTGCGCCTGCAACTCGTCGCCCTGCGAGCAGCAGAGCGGCCGCTGCCAGTGTCGCGAGCACACGTTCGGCGCACGCTGCGATCGCTATTGCCAGTGCTTCCGTGGTCGGTGCCACCCAGTGGACGGCACGTGCGCCTGCGATCCGGGCTACCGGGGCAAGTATTGTCGCGAGCCGTGCCCCGCTGGCTTCTATGGCCTGGGCTGTCGCCGGAGGTAAGCGTGGGGGCCCGGTAGGTAGCGGGAAGGCGGAGGGGTGAGGTAGAGCTCCATCTGGCTCAGCTTCCTGACCCTTCCCTAGGTGTGGCCAGTGCAAGGGCCAGCAGCCCTGCACTGTAGCCGATGGCCGTTGTGTGACGTGCGAACCCGGCTGGAACGGAACCAAATGTGACCAACCCTGCGCCACCGGTTTCTATGGCGAGGGTTGCGGCCACCGCTGTCCACCCTGCCGCGACGGGCACGCCTGCAACCATGTCACTGGCAAGTGTACGCGCTGCAATGCGGGCTGGATTGGCGACCGGTGAGCAGCCCGCGCTTATTTCGGCCCAGACACGCAGCTCCCTGGTCCTGGTTCCCACACAGTCCCTGCACGGTGGGTTCCGTAGGTCTGTGGCCTTTGGCTTACATTTCAACTCACACCTCCTGTCTTGATACCAAGGTGCGAGACCAAGTGCAGTAATGGTACTTACGGTGAGGACTGTGCCTTCGTGTGCTCTGACTGCGGCAGCGGCCACTGTGACTTCCAGTCCGGACGCTGCCTTTGCAGCCCTGGTGTTCACGGACCTCAGTGAGTAGGGCCCTGGAGAGGGATAGGGAATTAGTACCCTCCACTAGGGCCTCCAGCTTAGACCTCAGGGATCCATACTCCAGGGAGTGTCAGCAAGCACTTTAGGGCAGTATCCCTGGTAACCACGCCTCATCCTTTAGACTTCCACCTGCAGATAGCACACACATACATTTCCAAACTGTGGTTATCAAGTGAGTGCCCGCCCTCAGGTGGAGGTGGGTTTCAGCCTCTAGAGCACCCTGGGACCAGCGATCAGTGGCGGCCGATGCAGGGGAAGGAGGCATTCCGGAGAGCCACCACGGCCCTCCTTGACCTCAAAACTTTGCAGCTGTAATATAACGTGCCCGGCTGGGCTCCATGGCGTGGACTGCGCCCAGGCTTGCAGCTGTCACGAGGAATCATGCGACCCGGTCACCGGTGCCTGCCACCTGGGTGAGTGGGTGAAGAACGTCGGGCCAGGGAATGAAGTGGGGTGCGTGATCCTGCGCTGAGCCGCTGCTCCCCACAGAGACCAATCAGCGCAAAGGTGTGATGGGCGCCGGCGCGCTGCTCACGCTGCTCCTCGGCCTGCTGCTCTCGCTGCTCGGCTGCTGCTGCGCCTGCCGGGGCAAGGACCCAGCGCGCCGGTGAGGCCCCAAGCCAGCCCCCACCCATCGTTTGGTTTAGGTCGCACGCTCTCAGTGACAGGGTGTGCTTCTTGAATCCAGACTCACCCCTGGGGCAGGGCGCAGCCCTCTTTTTCTTCCCGCCCTCCCCTTTCTGTTCCCACCGAGATTGAACCTCCCCTCCCAGCCCCGCCCTGCCCCTTCGCTCAGGCCCCGCCCCCTCAGGGAACTCTCGCTGGGAAGGAAGAAGGCACCTCAACGCCTTTGTGGGAACTTCAGCCGCATCAGCATGAAGCTGCCCCGAATCCCGCTTCGCAGACAGAAGCTGCCCAAAGTCGTAGGTGAGAATGTAGGCTCTGGGACTCGGGGTTTCTAGAAAATGGTGTAAAGGGGTACAAGACTTGGTGTAGAAGTCGGGGGAAAGGAAGGGCGGATGCTGCTATGGGAGAGGCTGTAGGGGAAGGAAGTAGTGCTAGATGTGTGGGCAGATGTTGGAGGTATGCAGGAGGCATGGGAATCCATGAGTGATTGCATGGCAGCCACCTGACCTGTACGTGTCTACCCTACATTGAGGTGCAGGGCTACAGGGGAACTACTGGCACATTTATGTGTATATGATGAAGCACACCCAACAGTTTGGTTGGTTCCCAACAGTTACTGGAACCCTTCCTGGGGAAGGGCAGGCTGGTCCACTGCAGAGTCTCTAGTAGATGCTCATGTGATGACAGGCAAGTAGGTGGTTCCTTCCTTTAGGCAACTTCTTTTTGAAGATTGGTGGGGACAGTTCAGTCTCTTAGGAGGTCAAGGGGACAGCTGAAAAGTGCTTCTGTTTATTCTAGCAGCATTAACTCCTACGGACACAGGTATCAGGAAAGCCAGAGCCCAGCAGTTGTCTTGCCCCTGTCCATTTGAACTCTGGAGCCCTCTAGGCCAGGTCCCACCAGGCAGAGTTCAGAGTTGGTTGGAGAACATGGAGGCCTTTCCTGGCCACCTGTTCTAGGGTCTCTATGATTTTCCGTACACTTAGTCTCCTCTTTCAGCTCCCTAGCTGACTGCATTGGGCTTGCATCTTTTTTTCTGCTTCTTTTTTTTTTAAAGATTTATTTATTCATTACACATACAATGTTCTGTTAACATATACACACCAGAAGAGGCACCAGATCTCATTATGGATAGTTGTGAGCCATGTGGTTGCTGGGAATTGAACTCAGGACCTCTGGAAGAGCAGCCCGTGTTCTTAACCTCTGAGCCAAGTCTCCAGCCCTGCTTCTTTTTTTTTAAACTATCTTTTAAAATTCTTTTACTCGTTTTGTGTGTAAGGTATTTTGCCTTCATGTGTGTGTGCACCACTTGTACACTTGGTGCCTGTGGAGGCCAGAAGAGGACATCAGAAATGGAGTTCTAGATCTATAACTCCTCTGGAACTGGAGTTATAGATGGTACGAGCTACCATGAGGGTCTCGGAACGGAATCATCCAGGTCCTCTGGAAGAGCAGCCAGTGCTCTTAGCCATTCCTCCAGTCTCTTTTTTTGTTGTTGTTTGTCTGTTTTTCGAGACAGGGTTTAATATTGTAGGCCAGGTTGTCCCGGAACTCAGCTGTGTGGCCTAGGCTAGTCTCAAGCTCACAGTGACCCTCCTCCCTCTGACTCTCAAGCGCTGGGTTACAGGCAGGCACCAACACGCCAGCTTCTTTCATATGTCTTCTTCCTGGGTTTGCTTACTGCCATCCTTCAGCCCTGAGCTAATGTGACTCAGTTGAACTTCATGGCCCACCTGCAGCTTTCCGTAGGGACTTATCATGACCACATCATTCACATTAGGTACTTAAAGGTACAGATTGGGAAAAGGCAGCATCCGTGGCAACTCTGCTTCACTCATTTTTTCAGTGGCTCATCATGACCTAGACAACACACTCAACTGCAGTTTCCTGGAACCACCCTCAGGGCTGGAGCAACCCTCTCCATCATGGTCTTCCAGGGCTTCCTTCTCGTCCTTTGATAGCACAGATGAAGGCCCTGTGTACTGTGTGCCCCACGAGGGTGAGCGGTCCTGCGTGGTTATCCCTCTGGCACAGTGAAAGGCCTTGCTCTCTATGTTGGAGGTGGTGGTAAGGGATTCAGGGCACCAAGAGACCAAGACCCAGGAGCTGTAGTCACAGGCCTCCAGCAAAAAGTGGAGCGCTTCTGCCCTGCTGGGATGGAATCTCTTGTTCCTAGTCATTCATATTAACTTCTGGGACTGGACCTGGACAGGGAATGACAGAGGAAACAGGAACAATATAGCTAGTGGGAAGGAACTGGCCTGTCCTACTTTGGTGCCAGTAGGTGACCTTCAGCAAGAGACTATTCCCTCAACATCAGAAACCTTACTTCTTAAAGGACATGAATCCGCTTAAAGTTGGATGGCTGTGGCCCCTGAGACTGGAGTATGGTGGGGGAAGGACACAAAGTCTGGAGCCTGAGCCCTGAAAAAGTATCCCTCATTCCCCAGCAGTCAGCTCACACCCTGGGGGTTCCCACTAAGTTCATGGTAATGCAATGAAAGCATGCCTGAATGTTGGGACCACACAGAGACAGCTGGGCCTCAGCCGAAGGGGGAGGGTCACGTGTGGAGGTTGGATCCACGCGCTATCTTGGATGTTGTGACTCGCTTGTCCTTCCCTTGTTAGAGGCGACTGAGAGCCGAGACTCGGAAGCTCCTGCCGCACTGGCTGAGGTGTCCGCTGCGTCCCTAGCGCCCACGAGCACCTCGGCGCCCTCGGAGGAGGCAGCCGCCCTCCCTGCATCCTCAGACAGCGAGCGCTCGGCGTCCAGCGTGGAGGGGTCCGGAGGAGCGCTGTACGCGCGTGTGGCCCGGCGCGAGGCCCGGCCGGCCCGGGCTCGAGGTGAGGCTGGGGGCTTGTCACTGTCTCCATCGCCCGAGCGCAGGAAACCGCCGCCACCCGACCCTGCCACCAAGCCGAAGGTGTCCTGGATCCACGGCAAGCAGGGCGCCGCGACCGCCGCCCCATCGCCGCCGCCCGCAGGCCGCATGGCTGCGCCGAGCCCTAGCGGGAGGAAACGGACCCCCAGCAACACGTCGGTGCAGCCGCCGGGCCTGAGCGAGGAGGTCCCCGCCCCGGCCGCACCCTCGCCGCCCCGGGCCCGAGCGCGCGGCCGCGGCCCGGGTCTCTCGGAGCCCACGGACGCGGGTGGCCCCCCGCGCAGCGCGCCCGAGGCCGCCTCCATGCTGGCAGCCGAGCTGCGCGACAAGACTCGCAGCCTGGGCCGCGCCGAGGGGCCGCCGGGACCGCGGGAGAAGCCGCCGCCGCCGCAGAAGGCCAAGCGCTCCGTGCTCCCCGCCTCCACTGTCCGCGCGTCCCCGGCGTCGGAGGCCACGGCGCCCGAGAAGGCAGCGGCCGCTACGTCTGCGCCCGAGACCCCTCGGAAGAAGACCCCCATCCAGAAACCGCCTCGGAAGAAGAGCAGGGAGGCGGCGGGGGAGCAGAGCAGGCCGGGCGCGCCACCCGCAGCTTCCTAGGCTCGCAGAGCGCGAGTCACCGCGTTTCTTGGCGGCGTTTCCCGCGCGGCCGCAGCGAAGTATTTCATTGGCCCAAGCAGCTAGCGCCCGGCACGAGGCTGTGTCTGATTGGCCCGGGCTCCAGCAGCCGCTGCGGGCTTGGATCTGCTCTCAGGCCTGACAGACACTTAGTTGGCTACTCGCTCCCACTAGCTGTGTTGGGGAGTTTTCTAGCAATCTGCGTCTCATTGGCCATGGCTGGGAGAGCCTACAGACTTCATACTGGCCAAGAGTGTGCTTGGCTGGGGTACCCTGTCATTGACTGACGCCGAGCGTGTCTGCCTCTCAGTTGCCAGGGCCTGGTGCCTATGGCTGTAGGGTCTTTTTCTTGAAAATAGCCTGAGGCTGCTTCCACGGACTGGGCTCCTGAGTATCTGGTGACTCGAACCTGGGGAGGAGAGCTGGTCTCTGCCCCTCAGGGGGTTCAGCGCACCTTGGCCTGTCCCTTCCCCACCAACACCAGCCCTGGTCCCTCGGCTGTCAAGCTGGTTTTGATGGCCTCCCACCACCCCACGATTGTGGGAACCCCAGGGGCGACTCTGATGGCCTTAGATGTATTTATAGGCCCCGGGCAGGGCTGCTTCCATCCCATCTAGAGCCTCCAGGATGGGTTCCTTTTAGCAGGGCCAAGCCAAAGCTTTCTTAATAAAATGCTTCTCCCCACTTCCTGTGCTCTGATTACTTCCTACCTGAGGTTGTGGGCAAAGATGCCCCTTTGGAACCTGTATGTGACATCCTCTGGACTCCTCCAGTTAAATGGAACCTTGGAGTCCCCAGTGCCAAGCTGGGCAGTGATGGCAAACACCTTTAATCCCAGCACTCGGGAGGCAAGGGCAGGGGGATCTCTGTGAGATGGAGACCAACCTGCTCCAAAGCTACAGAGAAACCCTGTCTCGAAAAACCAAAAAAAAAAAAAAAAAAACAAAGAAACAAAAAAGAAAGAAAGAAAGAAAGAAAAAGAAAGGTGTGCTAAATCCACCAGTCCTGAGCTGTCACTTGGGAAGGAGGGTGGATCCAGGGGACAGAACCGTTTCTGCAGAGACAGATGGGGACAGTGGGCAGCCTCCAGCCAAGCTCCCAAAGCAGTCTACCACTGCACAGAGCCTGTGGTCTGCCTCAATGGGTGCCTTGCTGTCTGTGGGAACTTTTCTACCCCCACGTCCACATGTTTCAAGAGGGGACAGAGAGGGAAGCCAGCCTGATGCTGGCTTTCTGTCCTCACCCCACCTTAGCACCTTCACTCCTGGCAGACTTCTAACTGGGTCTCCCGAGCCTCGGACCCGTGTTCCTCCAGGGTTCCTCCCACTGCTCTGCCACTAGCAGGCTGTTCCCATCACCCACTTTTCTTTGTTGTTGAGACAGGGTCATATATTGTAGCTCAATATGACCTTGAGCTTATGCCTCTGCTTCCCAAGTGCCGAGACTATAGGTGTGACTTCTCCATGTTTTTGCTTTTTAATTTGAAAGACTGATTCATTTAGATATGTGAGTGTTTTGTCTGCATGTGTGTATGTGTACCACGTGTGTGCCTGGTGCCACGGAAGTCAGAAGAGAATGTAAAATCCCGTGGGACTGGAGTTATAGATGGTTGTGAACTGCCAGTGGGTGTTGGGAATCAGATGTGGGTTCTCTGCAAAAGCAAACAATGCTCTTAACTGCAGAGCCAGCTTTCCAGCACTTTCTTCCCATCTCTTGATGCCCAGCTCCAAATCTGATCCTGCCATTGTCTTCCTGCTTCATGCATCTCCAATGCTGGTAACTCAGGGCACTCCTCGGCAGGGGCCTTGTTCTCTGGCAAGTCTGACTACTGCTTTGAGGTCCGTTTTGGTCCCACACTTGAATCGAGGAGCAGTCAGAGCAGCTGATGGATACAGCGCCTCAGGCTGGCCTCCGGGGGAACACAGGGATGACAGTCCTGCTGCTCTGTGCCAGATGTCTTCCTTTAGCCAGCAAGGCACCCTTCCCGCTTGAGTCTTGATTGGCCTCTGGTCCATTGAGGCACCAAGCCATACTAGATGCTGGGGCTGCAGTCAGGCTCAGTGTCAGCCGGAAAGGGGCAGAGGCCAAGGCGGGACAATCAGTGTAGTGTGTGACACTTGTTAGGCCTAACTCTTGACCAATTTATGCCCTTACCAAGCCATCCTGCCACAATGGTCTTTTGCTTACTCCTTAATTCCTTATTCTCGCCTTCTATTTCCCTTGTCTGGACTCTTAGGATCTGGGCAGTTCAAGAATGTCTCAGTACAGGCTTGGGGCCTCTCCTCCCACTGTCCAGGAAGTCTGACTTTCAGCAGTCTCTGTGGGCACATCCCAGAGCAGAGGCCAGTGCTCTCCATCAGTCAGCCCTGCCGCCTGTTGTTGTCTGTCCTGCTCTCCCGCTCCAAGAGAGTTCCCCTTAAAACGTCTTTCACCAGCCGGTGTTCCCCACCCCCTCTGGGCTTGCAGTAGTGCCAGCTCCCAGGGCAGGCGCCACAAAAGGGAACCACAACTGCTGGAACCTCTGTTGCCATGGGGACGGGGACCACAGAGCTCACATCTGGTAGTGATTGAGGAGGAAAAATTATGAGTCGTGGAAAACGCAAATATTTTTTTGTAGCACAGAGCACAAAGGAATGTGGGGACTGGAGAGGGGCCTGGGCTCCGTCTGGTTTCCAGCAGGATGTAGCACACATCATTCAGATAGGCCAGGCTGTGCCAGACACCACACACATACGTGTGCACGCGCGCGCACACACACACACACAAACACGTGCGCGTGTGGACATACACACAGGCGTGCACACAGACACACACACACACACCAGCAGTTGTCTGGCATGTGGCATACATACATTTGCCACTAGGTGCATAGAAATACCAACACACTCAATGCAAAACACACACATGTGTGACAAACCAGTGCAGCCCTGAAACACAGAACAAACACACAGCAGCATGCACCGCACACAAACTGCATCCAAAGAAGCAGAGACATACTCATCAAGGCTCCAGAACTCCCTGGGACACAGAGGCAGCTAGACATATCCAGTAGGAGGAAATGGACCTTCATGTCCAACGCAGACACATACCCTGCCACACACATGTCCAGCCATCCCACAGTAATGCAGAGGACTATCAGCCCTCAAAACACACAAAGGGCAGGGAACACAGCAAGACACCTTGCAATATACAAACTTCAGGCAGGGTGAAAGAATTGGATCATATCATACGAATCACATGGGATACCTGCCACACAGAGACCGAATTTCTTGCAGCACACATACACACAATTCCTAATGTGATGAAAAAGAGGCAAGTACTGACCTCACACATATAACCACCACATGCAGAAACAGGAGGCAAACACTCAGCACACTCACTAAGTATGTTCTCCGTAACTCATATCATTGTACTAGACAAAATGTCAAGGCATGTCCAGGAGCGTTCACCTAAACTTGCAACATACACGCCATTGTCATCTGACAAGAATGTTGAGAGACACTCCTCTGCCACCATCTACACAGAGACACAGCAGCACAACCTGTAATATGCATGTACTCTACCAAAGCTAGCTGGATAGCAAGACATTGACCACAACTCTTTCTCTCTGTCTCTCTATCTCTGTCTCTCTCTCTGTCTCTGTCTGTCTGTCTGTCTGTCTGTCTCTCTCTCTCTCTCTCTCTCTCTCTCTCTCTCACACACACATACACAATAGCCCAATATGCAGACACACAGGAAAGACATGGAAAAGCACACTCAGTCCATAGGTAGAAAGACACTAAGACCACAGCATGTGCATGCCCCTGAAACACACCCAGATGTGTTGAGACAGTACTTGGAGTCATCTGAGAACTGTGACCCAGAAAAACAGGAGGTGTAGCATGCACAATATCCTGGTCAATCCTAGCATCACCCAAAATGATCAACAACAACAAAAGAAAATTGTTTGGGATAAGGTAACAGCTTCCCTATGTTTGCAAAGACTTTCGCTGCATCATGGATCTTCTTAGGTGTCCCACTTACAGCAGCCTCTGTCTAGCTGCCTGGCTTCTGGGAAGGGTGCAGGGTGTCAGAGTGTCGATGGATACAGCGACCCCAAAGGTACTTGTTTACACAGCAACATGGAAACTATTCCAATGGCTTTTTTTTTCTTTACCAGACAGTCTTTCTTTCCTTCCTTCCTTCCTTCCTCCCCTCACTTCCTCCCTCTCTCTCTTTCGATTTATTTATTTATTTAGATGTTTTTTATTGTGTATACAGTGCTCTGTCTGCATGTATGCCTGCAGGTCAGAAGAGGGTGCCAAGTATCATTATAGATGATTGTGAGCCACCATGTGGTTGCTGAAAATTGAACTCAAGACCTCTGGAAAAACAGCCAGTATTCTTAACCGCTGACCTATCTCTCCAGTCCCCAAACAGTGTTTCTTGTAGCCCAGGCTGGCCTCGAACTAGCCTTGTAGCTGAGGATGACTTGAGCCTCTGATACCCTTAGATATCACTGGAGATATCCAAGTGCTGGGATTATAAGTGTTCAGCACCATGGCTAATATAAACAGTGCTAGGGATCGAACTCAGGGCTTCGTTTATGCTAGGCAAGCGCTCTACCAACTAACTAACTCTACCAACTAACGTCTCCAGTGGCTTTCCGATTTTTATTTTGTATGTATGAGTGTTTGCCTGCTGTCTGTGGAAGCTAGAAGAGAGTGCCGAGTCCCTTGGAACTGGAATCACAGATGACTGTGAGCTACCTCCCATGTGGGAGCTGGGAATCAACCCAGGACCTCTGCAAGAGCACCAGGAGCTCTTAACTGCTGCCTCATCTCTCCAGACCAACCCCCAACTTTTATTTTTTATTTTTATTTATTTTTTATTTTTTTTTATCAACTTTTATTTTTTAAAGACAGGGTTTTACTACATAGCCCTGGCTGTCCTAGAACTCTGTGTAGACTAGGCTGGCCTCGAACTCACAGAGACACACACCTGTCTGCCTCTTGAGAACTGGGATTAAAGGTGTACACCACTATATCCAGCGTCCAGTGGTTTTTTTCATTACTGATTTTATGTCCACGTTGAGAAGCAAGTACTTAAAGCATTCATCCTAGAGGCATGGCATTTGCCATTTCAATCACAATACTGTCTCTTGTGTGGCAGGACACCCTTGCTATTTTAAGACCAAAGATGGGACCTCTCTGAACACTGTTATTAAGGCAGACATATTCCTCTGGTGCCATCTAGTGGTCAACTGCTAGAACATCTGGAATCCAAACGAGTGTGTATCAAGGTCCTAGTGGAAAAATAGCCTGCTGTTTGTCCTGCGAGCACAAGCACTGAGGTGGGGGGCAGGCTCAGGTTTTTCACGGGCATGAGCAGCTAGGGCAGCAGCCTGAAGAACACTGTGACACGGGGCTAGGCCGGGCTGGTGGGAACCCGTGGCAAGGACGGGAAGGCGCAGGGAAGTGGAGCAAGAGAGGGCCAGTTGGTAGGAGGGTGTCACTGCCCACTTTGCGGGCCCTTACCAGACTCACAGATTTTCCACTAACTAGGCTTATATTTTAAAACTTAAAAATAATTGTCGTGTGTATGTGATGTGTGCCCACATCTCGGTGCAGGCTCGAGATGCCATAGTGTGCCTATGCAGGTCCGGGACAGCTTGTTAGAATCGGGACTTTGCTCTCGCTGTGGATTAAGTGACAGAACCGTTCAGGTTTGTGAAGCAAACGCTTTTACCTGATGGGGAAACTCTATCAACTAATCACATCTAATTAAGGCGTGGCTACCTGCAGCGGAGGAGGAAAAACTGGGAGAGTTAAGGTGCGCACCTCCTCTGCATGGTGCCCGCCGGACATATAGGAAGTCGGACCTCCCACTCCTGTAGCGTGAGTTTTCCCCTTATAACCACTAAAGTATAGTTGTTATTCTTGAGCTGGCCTAGTTATTCATCGTACCGACCAAATTCACTACATTTACCTGGTGAGCCAAAGGGGCGGGTCTCCACTGGAGCCCAGGAATAGGCCACCCACAACCCCACAATTCCTGTCCCATCCCACAAGTTTTTTTTTTCTTGTTCTTTGTTTGAGACAGGGAGGGTCTCACTCTGCATCCTTGGCTGTCCAAGAACTCATTATGTAGACCAGGCTGGCTTCAAACTCACAGAGATCTGCTTGCCTGAACACAACTCCTGGATCTTCAAGGTTTTCACTTCTGGAAAATTAAGAGCAATTTTTAATGAGAACCTAGGGCTTCTGGTAGTGACCTGGAAACCAGTGGCCCTCGGAGGACCTTTCTGGGCTCTTCCCAGCATCCGAATCTGGGGTTGGGACAGTGTCTTGGATTCATCAAGTGAATTTCCAAATTCCTACTCCCATGAACTGGGACTAGGACTCACATTAGAACAGGAATTTGAAAATGAGGAAATCCAGGCAGTAGATCGGCCTCTTGCCCTCTGTCTCGGTTCCTCTGCTTGTTTATACAGCTTTGGGGGTGGGGGAGCAGGCCAGGTGGTAGTGTGTGCTGCACAAACATGAGGGAGGGCTCATGCTTCATGCCCAATGCTCACATCAGAGGACTGCTTGTAACAGGTATGTTTGAAACCACAGCACTGACAAAGGGGGACAGGCAGAGCCCTGGAATTTACCAGCCAGCATAGCACCATCATCAAGCCCTAGGTTGCTGTCTCCAAAAACAAGGCAAACAGCCCTTGACAAAAGATTCCTGATTCTCTCAATTTAGCTAGACCTACAAGCCCCAGAGTCCGTTTTGTCTCTGCATCCCCAGCAATGTGAGGACAAGCATGCTACTAATCCTGGCTTTCTACACAGGTGCTGGGATCTCAACAGAGGCATGTGCCACTAACTCCAAGTCCTATTTGGTTTTTGGTGTGCATGTAGTGTAGGTGCATGTATGAGTGTGTGTGCCCATGTGATCATTTGCAGAGGTCAGAGCGGGAAATTGGGTGTCCTGCTGTACCACTCTACCTTTTTCCTGGTCTCTTAGGAATCTGGAGCTAGGCCGGCAGTCAACAAGGCTCCTCCTGTCTGTCCCTGCTGCAATGCTGAGAGGGTGTGTGAGTTGGGGATCAGATTTCGGGATTCCATGCTGGTGCCTCTGTGCCAGTTCTCCAGAGCCCCCTAATCTGTGTGTGAGTGCTTGGGGAGGAAGGAGACACTAGGTGTTTTTCTTTATGGTTCTCTACCTTATTTATTTATGTTGGGACATGGTGTAGGAGGTCCTTCTGTATTTCTATTGCTTTCATTGGTTAAATAAAGAGACTGCCTTGGCCTTTTGATAGGGCGGCCCTTAGGTGGGCGGAGTAGACAGAACAGAATGCTGTGAGAGAGAAGGCAGTGAGGCAGACCATGCTTCTTCGGCCTGAGATGGACACTGGTTAGACTCATGCTGGTAAGCCACGACCCCGTGGTGACACACAGATTACTAGAAATGGGTTAAACAAATATGTGAGAGTTAGCCAATAAGAGGCTAGAGCTAATGGGCCAGGCAGTATTTCAATGAATACAGTTTCTGTGTAATTATTTTGACGGCCAGGAGCTGGGCGGAAGGACGCAGCCCTCGCGCCTCTTGCAACAGGGACAGGATCTCTCTATGTAGCCCTGGCTGTCCTGGAACTCACTCTGTAGATGAGGCTGTCCTCAGATTCAGAGATCCAACTGCCTCTGCCTCCCAACTGCTGATATTAAAGTCACGTGCCACCATGTCTGTCTCTAATTTCTTTTTTTAAAATGTTATCTCTCGGACTGGAGAGATGGCTTAGCAGTTAAGGGCACTGACTGCTCTTCCAGAGGCCCTGGAGTTGATTGGCAGCTCACAACCAGCTGTAACTCCAATTCTAGGGCATCTAATGTATTCTTCTGGCCTCCATGGATACCAGGCATGAAGGTGGTGGTGCACTGGCATACATGCAGATCAAACACACATACACATAAACTAAAAACTAAAAATTAATTTGTAAAAATATCAGGGTCCCACTGATTCAGCTAGACTGACTGGGCCGAAAGTCCCATGGAGCTGCCTGTCCCTGTCCTGCTCTGTGCTGGGATAGAGTGACTGCACATGTTTTTAACATTGGTTCTGGAAACGCAAACTCAGGCAAGAAGCACTTCACCCCCTGACCCGTCTTCACTGCCCTTATCTTGTTTTAAAAGACAATGCCTAGGTGTAGTTGTAAGGAAAGAAGCTGAAAGAAACTGCATGCTGATGCTGCAGCCCCAAATCTTCAGGCCATGACCCAGGAATGGATGCTGAGTACTATTTTTGTTCTTATATTTTGTTTTGTTTTGTTTTTTTTTTTTGAGACAGGGTTTCTTTGTGTAACAGCCCTGGCTGTCCTGGAACTAGCTCTTGTAGACCAGGCTGGCCTTGAACTCACAGAGATCTGCCTGACTCTGCCTCCCAAGTGCTGGGATTAAAGGTGTGTGCCACCACTGCCTGGCAATCTTGATCTTTCTTAAATTTCCTCAGTATACATATATTTTTTTCTTTGATATGGAAGGGGAGTTGTTAGAGACAGATTTAAGAATACAAGAAGACTCCACTGGAAAGAGGAACAAGAGGCATATCCAAACAAATTTCAAAAAAACTGTGATAAAAAATAAACTCTGAGGCTGGGGAGATGGTCCAGGGTAAGAATGCTTTCCGCTCTTCAGAAGGATCCTAGTTCCCAGCATCCATTCTGGGCAGGTCACAGGCCCTGTTCCTAGGGACCCAACACCCTCTTATAACTGCCACAGCCGAGCCACTTGCACTCAGGTGCACACACACACACAATTAAAAATAAAAATCTCAAAGAAAGAAAACACAAACAAGAGGAAAATAAAGCTCTTGTTGGGCAGTGGTGCCCCCACCTTTAATCCCAGCATTTGGGAGGCATAGGCAGGCAGATCTCTGTGAGTTCGAGGCCAGCCTGGTCTACAAAGCTAGTTCCAGGACAGCCAGGGCTACACAGAGAAACCCTGTCTTGGGAAAATGAAAAGGAAAAGATAAATAATGGTCTACCAATGAATAACGAATGGAGTCTAGATTATGTTTATCTTTTGTCATTGCGGTGGTAAAATATGGCTTCTTATTTGTTATGGAGGAAGGGACCCCAGTAGTCATTTTGTGGCCCTGAGGACCTGGTGAAACACCAGACATAGACAACCCGAGAATATTATATTCTGAACAAAATACCTCTGGCCATCCAGCGTTGAATAGTTCCCCTTCCAGGGAGACCTAGCAGATTTTCCCACCTCATCAACATAGGGACTGGGCAGGCTCCGCTCCTCTCTGCTCTCCTCAAATGCCAAGAGACTGTGTCTCAAAAAATAAGGAAATAAATAATAAGGTGGGGGACCAGGAGTGTCTCCGTGGGTAACAGTAGTAGCCGTGCAAGCCTCACAAACCAAGTTCAGTCCCCAGAACCCATGTAAAAAGCTGCACACAGGGGCACAAATCTGTAATTCCACCATTTTCTCCTTTCTTTCTTTTTTTATTTATTTTTTGAGAATTTCACTGTTCTTTTTCATTTGTTTGCTTTGTTTCTCAAGACAGCATTTCTCTATGTAGGCCTCATCCTTTTGGGGATGCTGGAGGCAGATTATACAGAACAGCAGCGGGAAGGAGAGGTCCTGCTTCAAGGAGGCAGAAGGTAAGAACTACCGGGTGGTGGTGGTGGCACACGCCTTCAGTCCCAGCACTCAGGAGGCAGAGACAGGTGGATCTCTGTGAGTTCAAGGCCAGTCTGGTCTACAGAGTGAGTTCCAGAACAGGCTCCAAAAACCTACAGAGAACCCCTGTCTTGAAAAACTAAAAGACTTAAAAAAAAAAGAAAAGAAAAGAAAAGAAAAAGGCTCCTAGAAGTTGTCCTCAGATCTCTGTGTGCATAACAGAGTGCACATGGTGTCCCTATGCAAATATTTGAGAATTTTTTTTATTTTAAATTGTGTGTGTGTGCGCTGGGTATGTACAGATGTGTGGAGGTGCCCTTGGAGAGCAGAGGTGTTTGAGCTCATGCAGCTGGAGTTTCAGGCTGTGGTGAGTGCTGTGTCCTCTGAGAAAACAGTCTCTTCAACTCACAAGTAAACATTTTAAAAAATGGTGAGGTCAATAGAGGAAGACACCCCCACATCAACCTTCAGCCTCCATGAGTGTGTGGGCACACATGGCAGGCATGCACATGAGCACACACGTGAGCGCACACACATACACACAGTCCACACATACACATGCACACACACACCCATACACATGCACACACCCCACACATACACACACATATGCTCCCACACACATATATACACATACACTCACACACACACAGAGTTCAGGTTTTTGTGAAAAAAAATCTATACTGTTGCAACATGAATAAAGGATAAACTATACATACTTAAAGTCATTTAAAAGTTCACAGGGAACACAGCAGAAGGCAGTGCAGCAAATCATAAGCTTATCAGAAATTATGTCTGTTCAATCTTTTCCTTAGGTCTGGGGCTTGAACCTGTGCTTGCTAGGCAAGTTCTTTACCACTGAGATAAGTCTCACATTTTCAATTTCTACTTTTTGTTGAAGCTGAGCGTGACGGTGCACACCTGTAATCCAGGACATGGGAGGAGGAAGGTGGGAGGATCAGGAGTGTCAGATCATCCGGCACCAGTGAGTGTGCAGCTGATGTAGACTAGAGAGACGTTCTTTTCCTGGCTCGTTCTACCATTGAGCTACACCTCTGGTGTACACCTCTCTACCCACATTTCCACAGAAAGATTTATTAGCTGGGTGGGGTAGCAAGCACCTTTAATCCAGCACTCAGGAGGCAGAGGCAGCCTGGTCTACCAAGTGACCTCCAGGACAGCCAGTGCTAACCAGAGTCCCTTTCTCTAAAAACTAAACCAGCCAGTCAGCTAGCCGGGTACAGTCTTGCAGGCTGGGAAAGGGACTCGATTGGTACAGAACTTGCTTAACATGCATGAAGTCCCCATTCAGTCCCCAACATGCATAAATCAGGCGTGGTGGTTCGCGCATACCTGTCATCTCATTAGAGGTAGAGACAAGAGGACTGAGTAGAATCTTCAAGGGCATTGCCAGCTAGACCAGCCTCGGCTACACGAAACCCTGTCTCATGATACCCCATTAGTGACCTCTGGCCCCGCTAAGGAAAACACGATGGTGCGATAACTTCAGATCTCTTCTGTAGCTTGTCCCTTCCCCGGAGTGACCATATTTAGTGTGAGCGAATGGCTTGTGAGACAACCTCAATCAAGGCCTTTTGGAGGGACAGCAGTCTGGTCCTGAGCACCTAGAGAGTTGATGACACATTACTTGGGTAATTGGGGAAGTAGCCAGTTAGTGTCACCCTTACTGACAGGCTTGTTCTCCAAAGGGCAGTTTCTACTGGCTGAAGGCTGTATGCACACAAGAGCTTTGCTACACCCAAGGTGTTTGTGGAGGCCTTGCCCCTCGCCTGGGCGTTCCCTGCTCAGCAGGTGCCTATTGAGCTGTTTTCTCCGTGCAGTGCAACCTCTGGTGCTCAGGGTGTGAGCTCCACCTGAAGGCCCCCCCTGCACACTCGCTGCACTTGGACGCCTTCTCTCTGGAGTGAACCTTCTGGTGTTTGATAAGACAGTGGTTCTGGCTGAAGGCCTTGCCACACTGGTGGCATTTGTAGGGCTTCTCACTAGTGTGGATGCGCTGATGCAGTATGAGCGGCAGCCGAAGGCCTTCCAGCACTGGCTGCAGTCAAAGGGCTTCTCGCCGGTGTGGACGCGCTGGGGCACTATGAGGTAGAAGTGCGACCAGAAGGCCTTGCCGCACTCGGAGCACCGGAAAGGCTTCTCGCCGCTGTGGGTGCGCTGGTGCACCAGGCGGTAGGAGTGGCAGCTGAAGGCCTTCCTGCAGTCGGAGCACTGGAATGGCTTCTCCCCCGTGTGCGTCCTGTGGTGGAGGGTGAGGCGCGCGGGGCTATGGAAGGCCTTGCCGCACTCCGCGCACTTGAATACTTATCGCCGCTGTGGATCTTGTCGTGGACGGTGAGCGAGGAGTGGCAGGTGAAGGCCTGACCGCACCTGCACTTGTAGGGCTTCTCGCCGGTGTGGATGCGGAGGTGGCGAGTGAGGTGCGTGCGCTGGTTGAAGGTCTTGCCACACTCGCCCCGTACGGCCTCTCCCCGGCCTCTCCGCGCATGCTGAGCAGCAGCGAGCTGCAGCTGAAGGCCTTCTCGCAGGCACCGCACTTGAAGGGCCTCTCGCCCGTGTGGATGCGGTGGTGCACGCTGAGAGATGAGTGGCAGCTGAAGGCCTTGCCACACTCACTGCAGAAAAAGGGCTTCTCGCCAGAGTGCCTACGCTGGTGCTCCACGAGGTCGGTGCTCCAGGGGAAGGCCTTGTCGCACTCGTGGCGCTTGAAGGCCTTCTTGCCATGTCAGCACAAGTGCAGTGCTGAGCTCTGCAGGAATACCTTCCCACACTGGCTGCACGCAAACCTGCTCTCCTCGCTGTCTGTGCCCATCCAGTGCTGCCTGTGCTCCAGTGGGGATTGCCGGGGCTCTTCTGACGTGAAGCGTGTCCTTTGGTGGTTCTGGGTCAATCCCTTTGTGGACTGGGTGTCTCTGGTGCATCGGCCAGGTGAGTGTTCTTCTGTGGGAGTGCCCTGCTGGGAGAAGTCCTCTTCAGAACCTCTGTGTCTGCCATGACTCTTCTTTGTGCGGTCCCCACTGGCAAAAGGAGCTGGCTTCCACAGCACACCCTTGCTTCCTAACACTGTGTCATCCTGCAGCTCCCAGGTTTGGGCATTACCCAAGCTGGCTCCCATCTGACCTGGCCTCTTCAGCTGCTTCAGAACCAGCTTCTGAGACAGCAATGTTTTGTAAAGGTTCTCCTCCATCATCTCAGACTCCGCCTTCCACTCTGTAAGAGACTGAAGTGGAATTTTCTGTGGGTAAGCCCTGGATCTCAGACTGGATTGCTGACCTGGAGATGCAGGTAAACCAGAAAATTAATTAGGAACCAAAAGGCACCCGGAAGTCTGAAGGCACAAAAGCGGAGTGACAGAAGGGATTGCTCAAAGGGACTCTTCCTGCTGAACACCTGTCAGGATTCAAATCAGTCCCTTGAGGGCTCAGCTCAGGAGGTCTGGGGATCGGTCGCTAATTCAATCATGGAAATATTCACCAATAGACTGCACCAGCATAAACTCAAGTCTAAAGATGTGGTCTGTGGAGCCTCAAGGGAAAGAGGCCTGCCACCCAGCCCTCTTTAGCATTCCCTCAGAACAGCTGGAGTGGCTGGAACACATCTCCAGGGCAGCCAGCCTTGATGGATTTACTACTCTGTAGGGCAGGAGAATCTCTGTGAGTTTGCGGCCATCCTGGTCTCCAAAGGACAGCATATGGAAGAAGGTAGCCCCCACCTAGTTTCCCTTACCAACCACTGACCGCTACTTAGTATCCTTTATCTAACTGCCCAGGAGCAATTCCACTGTTTGGTCTGACCTGGGCCCTTCTCTCCTTGTTCTACAGGAGTTTAGTTTGAGATGTAACAGTGTTTCTCAAAAAGATACAAGAAATAGGCTGGGCATAGTGGCCCATGCCTTTAATCCCACTACTCAGGAGGCAGAGGCAGGAGAATCTCTGTGAGTTTGAGGCCAGCCTGGTCTCCGAAGGACAGCTGGGTCTCCGGGACAGCCAGGACTACACAGAGAAACCCTGTCTCAAAAACAAAATAAAATTAAAAAAATTAATTTTGGGCTGGAGAGATGGCTCAGAGGTTAAGAGCACTGACTGCTCTTCCAGAGGTCTTGAGTTCAATTCCCAGCAACCACATGGTGGCTCACAACCATCTGTAATGGGGTCTGGTGCCCTCCTCTGGCCTGCAGTTATACACACAGACAGAATATTGTATACATAATAAATAAATATTAAAAAATTAATTTTGATAAAGAAGGCAGAAGAAACTGGGGCCAGAAACAAAGGCCAGACCTAGGGTCTCTGGCTACCTAGGTACCTGCAGCTGGCTGGGGACTGGGGCTGTGAAGACAGAGATGGGGTTGAGAATCAGTGAGGCACCTGACCTTTGTGCCCTC